>SJYC01070101.1:0-50817 GCA_006408675.1 Madoqua kirkii
CAATTAATAGTTATTGGATTTTCCCAAGAACTCTTAAAAAGAAACATATTTCTAAATTATTACTTTAATCAACATGCTAAGTACTTTCCCCACCAGGATGCAGTAGCTAGATGTTCCACGTGGTATAATGATGCTTAGAGAAGGTATTCTTGTTTTATTACTAATTTCAGTCCAAATATCCTTATTTAGATATCAGTTTTATATTCTATTATGTATTCTATTTCATTTAAAAAGTTTTATTTTATAGCTGTTTTTTATTTTATAGCTATTTTCTAAGAGTTTTTCCTTTTCATTTAAATCTAGAATAAATCTGAAATTCTGTAGGCTGTCTTGATATCACCTAAGATGATCACTAGATGTTTTTTTCTTAATCTTTCAATGTAATAATATACATTACTACATTTCTCAATGCTGAAGGGTCTTTGCATCCTTAATCTACTTTACACTCTGTTGTAATTGATTTGCTAAAATTTTCTTTTGGGTTGTTGTATTCACATGTAAAAGCAAATGACCCATAGTTTTTCTATCTTGATCTACCCTGTCTGATTTTGATATCAGGGACACATTAGTCATTTTAAAAGTGTTTGAAAGATATTTCAAACGTGTTTTTGCAAAAAAAGAAAACGAACCATTTCGTAATTCTATTGAAAACTATCAGTCATGCTAGTAAGGTCTCGAAAAGGAAGGATTCCATGGTAGGTGTTCAGTTCAGATGAGTTGCTTACTTGTGTCCAACTCTTTGTGACCCCATGGACTGTAGCACACCAGGCTTCCCGGTCCATCACCAGCTTCCAGAGCTTGCTCAAACTCATGTCCATCGAGTCCATGATGCCATCCAATCATCTCATCCTCTGTCATCCCCTTCTCTTCCTGCCTTCAATCTTTCCCAGCATCAGGGTCTTTTCCAATGAGTCAGTTCTTCACATCAGGTGGCCAAAGTATTGAGGCTTCAGCTTCAGCATCGGTCCATCCAATGAATATTCAAGACTGATTTCCTTTAGGATCGACCACTTTGATCTCCTTGCAGTCCAAGGGACTCTCAAGAGTCTTCTCCAACACCATAGTTCAAAAGCATCAGTTCTTCGGCATTCAGATTTCTTTATACTTCAAGTATCACATCCATATGTGGCTACTGGAAAAAACCATAGCTTTGACTAGATGGGCCTTTGTTGGCAAAGTAATGTCTCTGCTTTTTAATATGCTGTCTAGGCTGGTCATGGCTTTTCTTCCAAGGAGCAAGCGTCTTTTTTTCATCATTTATTTCTTTTTTTACTTTACAATATTGTATTGGTTTTGTCATACACTGATAAGCGTCTTTTAATTTCATGGGAAGTATACCCCTCTGTTGGAGATTCACAATACACCATGTACAAAGGCTCTGAAAATTCCTACACAGAAGATGACTATTTCTTCAACCCTGGCTTTGATGAACTAGTTTGAGCACAGGACACTTTATCTATTAAAACATCTTACAGGGTATTTTTGAAGAGATATCAGCTTTAGAAATGCCATTTTAGGCATGAAGATGTTTCTTATAAGTGATATATAACAGAAAAGATTAGGAAACAGCCCAAAAAATAGTGGAATGTGTAGGTAAATTATAATGGACAGAACATATGCAGCCCCAGACTGCTGTGTACAGAGTTTTTATAAAGGATTCATTTTCATGTTGAATGAAAAATCAGGATTAAAAATTAACTACGTGTTCACATATACACTAAAATAAATTAAAAACAGAAAATGATTGGGAATAAGTTCACCAAGATTCAAATAGTCATTTTGAATGGTGGTTGTTTTGTTCATTTGTTTTTCTTTCCTGCTTTCTGTTTCTGTAAGCATGTATCGCTTCCATATTTGGGGGAGAATGGTTAACACCAAAGGGGCTTCCCAGATGATACTAGTGGAAAAGAAAGGGCCTGCAAATGCAGGAGATGCAGGTTTGTTCCTGGGTCAAGAAGATCCCTTAGAAGAGGGCATCGCAACCCACTCCAGTATTCTTGCCTGGAAAGTCCAATGGACAAAGGAGCCTGGCAGCCTACAGTCCACAGAGTCACACAGAGCTGGACATGACGGAAGTGGCTTAGTAGCACAAATGCACAGAAATACCAAACGAATAGAAGCCTCCAATTTTTACCTGAAGGGAGAGAGAAGGTCAGATTTGTTGGCAGAGGAAGGAATGTCAGAGAAGGTGCTGGGTGCCAGGGGGCTCTTTCCCACCTCCTGCCTGTGAGAGGGCTTCCTAGGGCTGGCCATGTCCCTGATGTGGATTTAAGTGTGAGTAGCCTCTCCTATATTGCAACGCCAGGCTCTAACTTAGCAAACGGGTTGCTGAGCACGTGTTCCACCCCCATCCTCACTCTCTTTCCAGCCCATTTTTTTTACTGCTTGTATGAGACTCTCTTTCCCATTTGACCACAGCCTCCCCAAGGCTAAGGACAGTGTCTGATGGGTCTCTGAGTCCTTCTGGCAATTGGCACAGGGCTTTATGAAGGACATACCTGGGCGCTTGTTTGTTCACATTCTAAAGTAAGTGGTGTCATTCTTCTTAGACTCCACACCCCCAAGTCAATCCTGTTCAGCAGAGTCGAGAAGGAAACAGAAGGATTCTATGGCTTCAGGAGCAACAAGTATTAGAGGCACCAGGAGCTCCATGGGGTCACTGAGGCCACTGCAGACTCTCTTCCTCCAAATCCAGCTTCTCTATTCTTGGACCCTTGAAGTGAAAGTGAGAGTGAAAGTGAAGTCGCTCAGTCACGTCCAACTCTGCGACCCCATGGACTGTAGCCTACCAGGCCCCTCTGCCCATGGGATTTTCCAGGCAATAGTATTGGTGCAGAATGCCATTTCCTTCTCCAGGGATCTTCCCAACTCAGGGATCGAACCCAGGTCTTCCGCATTGTAGACAGATGCTTCCAGCTTCTCTATTCCTGGACCCTTGAAGCAGACACTTTCTAATCAACATTACGGGCTCCCTGGTGGCTCAGTCAATAAAGAATCTGCCTGCAATGGGGACGACCTGGTTTGATCCAGGGTTGGGAAGATTCCCTGGAGGAGGGCATGGCAACCCACTATAGTATTCTTGCCTGGAGAATCCCCAGGAACAGAGAAGCCTGGTGGGCTACAGTCCATGGGGTCACAGAGAGACAGACACGACTGAGCGACTAAACATACATTCTACATTATGGAATTTTAATTGATTACCCACAAGTATTACCCAGTCTCAGAGTAACAGTGAAAGTTTGTATACTGGACAATCACCCAATAATGGACTTTTTTCATTACAGAAAGAATGGGAGTATCTAGTAACAGCTCCAGCTCTTGATATGTTTATTAATGGGATTCTGATCCTGAGTAATTCCACGAAGGTTTACATAATTCTTGACCTCTTCTAACACAGAACGTTTCACTATGTGATTTTTGAAGGCTAAAGATACAGAGTCTCCTATAAGGCCTGAGTTCACACAAAGATCAAGACATAATTTTTCAAGGAGCAATTTCTTCCCTGTTTTTAAAATTCACATATGCGATCCAGAATCTACTCAAGCACTACCTCACTCTGTATTATTTTTTTAATTTGATTTATTTTGATTTACTGGGGGTTGTGCTGGATCTCCGTTGCTGTGTAGGCCTTTATCTAGTTTCGGCAAATGGAGACTGCTCTCCGGTCGCAGTGGGAGCACTTCTCACTGCAGGGGCTTCTCTTGCTGCAGAGCAGGGCTTTAGGGCACATGGACTTCAGCATCGTGGCACGTGGGCTCAGGAATTGCGGTTCCTGGGCTCTAGGGCACAGCTCAATAGCTGTGGTGCAGGGGCTTAATTACATGTGAGATCTTCCCAGCTCAGGGACTGAACCCATGTCTCTTGCGTTGGCAGGTGGATTCTTTACCACTGAGCCACAGGGAAACACTCTGTATTATTTTTACTTTCTGTGTCAGATTAAGACAAAACCTAGCTTTCCTAAGATTTTAACACAGTTTTGACAAACGACAACTTAATCCTAAGAACAGCATGCCTTTCACAGACTGAGCTCTTCCTTGGGGACACGCACCAGGTGAGTGATCCCTCATTTCATCCTCAGAACCCCAGGTGGTGGGTTCTGCTATTTCAGGTGAGCAGACTGAGGCTCAGGGGGGTTAAGTCACAACATGATACTGCACAGCTCGTGAGTATGCACTAGATCAGAGGTTTTCAGGCACCTGTCCGACTTCTTCCAAAACTAGACCATTTTTTGTAACTGTTCCGTGGGAAAAGTGGAATTAGCATATGAAATAGACAACATTTTTACAGTGTGGTAGAAAGAGGAGGAAAACTTCAACTGCCTACACCCTGAGTAGCACCAGGCACAGTTCTAAGCATCTAAGTCAGAGATGAATTCATTATGTTTGCAAAAAAAAAAACCCTGTGGCAGGGGTGGGGGGTGGAGTGGGGGTGGGGACCATGAATGCCTCTGGCTTAGCGGTGAAGCAGTGAGAAGTCAGACAACTTGCCCAAGGCCATGCCTCTAGCGGGAGCCGGGCAGGGCTGGGGTTCCGGGAGTCTGGCTCCAGATCTGGGGAAGCAGCGCTCCTTTCCTCCGCATGAGAGGAACAGAAGCCCTGGGACTCTCTTCTTAGCTGTTGGTCATCTTCATTAAAGCTGATTAATCCAACACTGGCTCTGCCATCCTCAGCTTGAAGAAATGTTTGGATTACCATTGGAAATTGGCAAGACATATCTGTTCTGGCCTCCTTTCTATTGAACGTGTATCTTCAAGCACCCTTGGGGGGAAGGAGCAGTGGGATGGATCTGGCTCTTAACTCAGGATTTGTCAAATCTGCATTTCATTTTGGTATAAACGAGGCTTTGGGATGACTTCTTGATTTAATCAGACATCTATATCCGTGTGTGTGTGTGTGTGTGTGTGTGTGTGTGTGTGTGTGTCTGTGTGTACAAAGACTTCTCTTCGGATTTCTTTGAATCCAGGAAACAATAAGATGCTAGGGAGGGAAAGAAAAGTTCTGTGCTTCAGAACTCCACATTCTGGGGCACCAGCTGCCTTAGAACCACATTAGTGACTCTCATGAAGTGCTCTTTTCCCAAGAGACCACTATCATCAGAAGAGCACCTCAAGTTAACATTTTCCGAGAGCATCCCATCCTCTTCGTATTTATTATTTGGCTTCAAATTACCTCGGTCAATAACATTACCATTGTTGGTTCGCACCTTTCAGAAAATTTGTGTGCATTAAACACTTTGGCAATATTTGTTTATTCTGCCATCTGTCTCACTATCTACACATTCTCAACAGTCTGGCCTAGAAAGTGCCCAAAATCACCTGAGCATCATAAAATTAGTGCATGGCCGTCAGAGCAACGCATGGAGAACACAGCTGCTGTCCTGCTGCCTGATTTAATGAGATTCCGAAACTATGTGGACAAGGATGCTTTCCCCTGGTTACCATGGAAACAGGACAGGCGCTTGGAGCAAGTGTCAGCAGCATCGAAATCAAGATGAATCAGCTGATGGCTCGTCATCTGGGGGAGGCGGTGACCACACCAGGGTGGCTCCAGTGTGCACGTAATCTCTCCCTCCTGTTCCTTCCTTCAGACAAACTCTGAGACAGAGACCCAAACTCCACCCTGACGTTTTCCTGAGCATACCGTGTTGCCATATAAGCTTTGTGAGTCTGAAGGGACTTACACTTTGAGAATTACAAAATTAGAAATGCCCGGAGTACTTCTGTTCTTTCAGATTCTAATTAATTGGCGATCTGTTGTTTTATCTGAGATGAAATAAACAATCCACCCCCACACTTCCTTTCCTCCAGCACCAGTTTGCTTTCTTCAGTCAAACTCACCTCAGGAGGAAACTTTTTATTTTAATGAAGAGACTAGAATAGTCAGAGCTTCTAGTTAAATCACCATTCCTAGGGTCTAAGTCTTTTCACACAAAGTCGATTTTCATCCTAAATTATGTTGTCACTGGGGAAGCGGTAGAATTTATAAATTTTAGTGTGAGCTCCATGAGTCACTAAAGTTTCTCAAGTATTCTTGAATCACTTGTAAAGAACAGAAAATTGAATATAAAATAATTCTCTACAATTCATTCTATATTTATGGAATAGTTTTCAGGTGAGAAGGTATGAACGAAGAACACAGATGAGCTGAAACGCTGGAGAACTAAGAAAAGGCTTGAACACCATTCTTCAGAAAGTTCCAATTTGGCACCAGCAAATTGAAGCAGAATAATGTTTGGTAAATATAGATCTCTGCCGACTTCTGCAAAGAGGAGGAATCTTTAACTTCTTGGCTTCATCTTCTTAAGATTTTTCTTCCTCTTTGTACAGGGTCAAATAGAATTCATTAGCCAATTAGCTCAGAGAAAATAAGGCCGCGTATATGCTATTTCATGTAGAAAAAGAGCAAAGTGTTCAATTTTTCTGCTTTTCGGCTGAACTGATAGATATTCTTTGTTCTCTAGGAATGTGATGATTTAGGCTAAAATTCTGGTTCCTGAATAATTCAGATAATTGCCTCGACCCCACACTTTGCTGGAGTTGGAGAGACTTTGACTTCAAAAGGCAGGTGATCAAATTAAAATCACGTTCTGATGAACCTTATTTTAAGCTGTTTTTGAAAGAAAAAAAGATAGATATTCACTGCTTAATTAAACATCTCTATGTATTTTGAAAACATAGATGAACCACACTGAATATTATTAGTCTCATGTTAAGTGGTGAGCAGTAAAAATTTTCTTTTGAAAACGGTATGCTTGATATGTTAGAGTTTGTTCCATAAGAATCATCTAATCAGACATTTTTTGTCAAGCAGATGTTACAGTTTAGATGTTCCAGGAGATAACGCTTTCATCCCGACCCTTAGCAGCTGTATGCACAAAGCGGTGCTTGTTACACGGCTCTGGCGCCAGTCTGTCATGCCACTCTGCGCCACTGTCCTGAAGAGTCTGAGGGCTGGTTATACCAAGCATTTCTTGGGTGTCACTGACATAAGAGCATCTAAAGCGCACATGAAAAGAAATTTAAAGGAGTTCATTTAAAGAAATGGTACCGCTGTCAAACCTGCCTCCTGGTATAATAAGAGCTTCCTCTTGGTGTCACGATGTGATTGCTTACTATGTGGACATCTTCCCATGCCCTGGGGTAATGCTCCTAACTTAGACCCGTGATGTGAGCACAGAAGTCTTTTCCTGGTGGTCCATGATTCAAGCTGCATCATCTGCACGCCTCCCCCGAAGTGAGCCAGGCTTGCCGCCTGCGGAGGACATGTGTTGCTGCAGGTGCAGGACAGGACGAGGGTGGAAGAGAGGGGCGGGTGTCCGTGGTGCCCACCGCACAGGCCCCACCTTGGGCGGCCCGACTCCGCACCAACTCCCGGCTGGGCTGCTCACTGGCGCCGTCACACCCTGAGCGAGTTGGAGCCGGGAGCTGGTGGCGCCAGACTCAGCTGGGCTTTGGCGCTGACCTTTGGGGGCAGCTCCCTCTGCAGTGCTCAGTTAAGACCACTTTGCATCTTAGCCCCCTCCTCAAATGTCTGCACGACTCTTCCAGGGCGGCCCCTGCCTCCGCAGGTGAGTTTGCCCTCCGGCTGGACGGAGGAAAGAGAAGCCCTCAAACCAGCCTGGCCTCGTCCGTCCTCTCCTTGTTTTCGCCTGTTTCAATAATAATGACGACAGATAATGCTTATGGGCTGCTCACCAGGAAGTCTCTCCATGTGTTACTTTACTGAACCCTCATAATAACCTGATGATGAAGGCACCAGTACCACCCCCACATCACAGGCAAAGAGCCCGAGGGACACCGAGGGTGGGACCCTTGCCCAAGGCCACGCCCACAGAGTGCGGAGGAACCAGCACGTGACCACCGGCTCTTCATCCCAGGCCCTGGATCCTATCCCATCCCCGCTTCTGAGGGACTCACTCTGAGGATGTTTCTGCCTCCTCCTGGGTCATCGAGCTCGCTCTTCCTATTGGCCGCTTCCGTGAGTCTCACTCGAGCCTTCCACCCATCAACTCATCGTTTAAAAATCCTGGATCCCTCCTCTGTCTATTGTCTTCTCTTCCCATCCTTCCCTTCCCTTCCCTCTCCTTCTCTCGCTCTCATTTTCTCTTCTTCCAAACCAGCCTTCGTACAAAAGTCACGCGCACTCACAGAGCCCATTTTGCCACCTCCGCTGATTAAGCCCAAGGCAAACTGGCACGCGCTCCCTACAGAAACGGTAGCCAACAAGGACCTACTATAGCACAGGGAACTATGCTCAATGTTTTGTAATCACTATAAGGGGAAAACAAACTTCCCTGGTGGCTCAGCGGTGAAGAATCTGCCTGCAATGCAGGAGACACAGAAGATGTGGGTGCGATCCCTAGGTTGGGAAGATGCCCCGGAGAAGGGTATGGCAACCCACTCTAGTATTCTTGCCTGGAGAATCCGATGGACAGAGGAGCCTACAGTTCACAGGGTCTCAAAGAGTTGGACATGACCAAAGTGACTTAGCATGCACGCACAAATGTTTGTATAGATAAATGAAGAAATGGATAAACAAGTGAATATATAAAGTCTTGTAAGAAAAACTCAGCTGACTTCTCCCTACTCTGTTCCCTATCATTCTAACCAGCTTACTTTTGGAGATCCCCTGAATCAGCACACACCCACAGCATAACTTCTCAACCTGAGGACCTGGGACCACCTGCTTGGGAATTTCACGCCCATCTCTGTCCTCCAAGACCTGCTAAGATGCTCTGGGTGGGGTCCCCCTGCACGGCGTGAGCACACACTGGAGGTGGCATTTAGGCATATGACAGCTGGAGGGCGGGTGACCCCTTGTCTGCCCTTCTGTCGATCTTCATGATTCAGTGCTCCCCTTATAAACAAAAGATTTAAGACTATAAGAAGGAATTATGCCTTTGGAAACATCGACAGATACAAAGGAAAACTAAGCGTTATCTCTGGCATGCCATAGCGCTCGTGGAATCTCATCAGTCCTTGCCTTCTGCTGATGACACTTACCCTTTTCATCAGGGCTGTTATTAAAGGTTGACGCAACGGAACAATAGCAGGGGCACTCAAGGCTCAGACGTTTGCTCCCATCGGCTTCCGCCTGGGAGCTGACATCTTGGAGACTGGTGATCTGTTTTCTCTGCTCCCACTTTTTGGAACAAGAAAGTCCTATTTAGAAGGCAGAATTGCTTCCCAGGCAAATGCAGATCAGGGCATACTTTCCCCTTATGTGAAAACGCTCAGTGTTTCGCCTTCTGTGTAATTAATCACTCTGCGCTTCCTGCTCGTATGTTAGTTTGCCATTTACGCCACACGCTGTGCGTACTTTAGCACATTTGACGACAGTGCAGAGAAGTGGGCAGGGCCTTCGAGGCACCATTCCTTCCACAGATGCCTGACAGGTGCCTGCTACGTGCCCAGCCCAGTCTTGGTAACTTGGATGGTACTCTCTCAGATACCTTGCAGGCTAACGGAGGAAATAAGTCATGGATGCAGCATCTGGTACAACCAAAAGGTGCCAGGGGCTTTGAAACTAGCTTGTATCAAAAGCCCTGAGAGTAAGCACTGGCTCCAGCATTTGGATCTCGGTGCCGAGTACAGGGTCTGGCAGGAGACAACGCTCACTGAACAGGGTTAAATGAATAAGGCAGATCAAGTACTTTGGAAATTCAGAGTTAGGTTGGGATAGGGGAGTGGATCACATCCTACCTGGGGTGGGCCTGTGGCTTAGGGTTTCCTGAAGAAAGGGACGTGTGTGTGGGCCTAGCAGCTCTCACAATCCTAGGACTTCACTGGATCTCTTTGCTCAAACCTTTACAGATTAAGGGCAAATTCACAGTATCCTTGGAAAGACAAGTGTCCTTCTTCAAATGTTAACCTGCATATCTTATAGCTTGTACTTGGGTGAAAGGCTTTCTCCACTCCAGTGCCCACCTGCACTCAAGAGTCTTTTGGTATTGATTTCAAAGGCTCTTCTCCTTTTCCGTTTTTGTTTGTTTTTATTTATCTTCTCATAAGAAACTGGGAAAGCAGTCTCACTATAAACAACTTGGAAAGTAGAGAAACACTGGAAGAGTCTGAGAGAAATCATCCATAATCCTGCTAACCTAGAGGCAACTATGATTATTCTTTTTGGCAGATTCCTTTACAGTATTCATGAATGTATGTATTTTTAACATTGTTAAGCACTATTAAAAACAGCTTAGAGTCCTTTCCACCTCATTAAAAACTCTTAACTTTTAAAAATACTATGGAATGTGATAGTTTCATTATGCAATAACTTAAATTTTCTTCATGTTTGATATTTTGATGGTTAGATTTTATATGAATATAAATAGAGCTGAGATGAAATATTTATAAAGCATTGTCCACATTTTTAGTTATTTGCTTGGAGTAGATCCCTGCATCTATTGGAATGGTGGGATTTAATGGAACCAATAGAAACAAATAAAGATCCTAACTAGGGGACTTCCTTGGTGGCCCAGTGGCTAAGACTCCAGCACACCACAGCTAAAGATCCTGCATGTTGCAGGGAAGATCAAAGACTTTGCAAGCCACAACTAAGACCCAGCACAGCCTCTCTCTCTTTAAATATATATATATATAGACACACACACACACATCTTAATTAGGTACATATCACCAAATTGCTTTCTGGAAAGTTTTCCCTAATGTTTCCTGCTCCCATAGGGTTTGAGAGTGCTTTCAACACTCCGGTTCACTTCAGGTTTTCCCATTATATATCATTCCAGAACAAACTATTCTAAAAGTAAGAAACTTAAAGTTACAGCCATTTAATTCTCTGACAATTGTGTGGGTCAAGAAGCCAGGCAGGGCTCAGCCAGTTGGTTCTTCTGCTCCTCATGGTCCCCGCTGGATCCCCATTTCTTAGAGGCTCTTGGAAATTTTTATGTCTAAGCGATTGTATTAAAACAGCAATAAAAAAATATGTAATCTCAAAAGATAAATAACATATTCTTAAAGTGGGGAAAATAAGTCTAGTTTTTTGGACTGGGGTTTCTGGCGGTGTTAAGCTGGCATTTGGTCTTGTCTGGAGGGTCCGAGAAGGCTTCCCGACATGGGGTGCACCCTGGCAGGGGTGGCTGGAAGGCTGGGCTTTGTCAGATCCTTCACTGTCTTCACATGGTCTCAGGGCCTCCTCCCCAGGTCTCTCCAGCAGAGCAGTCAGACCTCTTACAGGGTGGCTCGCGGCGCCACAGGTGAGTCAGAGCTCTCAGAGACAGGAAACGGAAGCCGCCAGGGTCCTAAGGCACAGCATCCCTTCCGTCAGTCTGCTGTCAAAGCTGTCACAGAGCCCATCCAGGTTCAAGGAGAGGGGTCTGAGACATCAGTTCTCAACAGGAGGAACGTCAAAACATTTGTGGCCACCTCTAATTCAATGAGTTGGACGTGACGGAAGCAACTTAGCACGCATGCACTAATTCACTATATCCTCACCGAGTATAAGAAATACGTATTTGCTTACTAATTGAAAGATCAGATATGGTAAACCAGTGCTGCTTTCATTTCAATTTACTCCAATCTTTAATTTTTCATATGCTTACTGCTGTGTGAATTTTTCCACCTGTGAACTGTTCGGTCTTGTCCTTGGGTCTCTCCTAGCTTTACTACTTAACAACTTAGAGATGTTGGGTGGGTTGTTTACATTCTGTGAGCCTCCACTTCTTCTCCAACTCCAGAATGGGGAGTAATAATATTACCTACCTGAAAACCTGCAAGAGTTGCTGTGAAGCTTAAATGAGAGAGTCTCGTGTCTAACCCATGTCTGACTCATCACACGCACTCAGTACTCATTGGTGACTGCTGCTTGTTCAGAATCTTGTCGTAGTGCTCAGGGGCCAGCTTGGGGAAGTGCATATGGAGAGAATGCAGGGGCTTTGGGTTGCAGGAGGGATCTTCAGGCAAAGGAGAGGCCAAGCATCCTCTGTGTACTGCTTGATGCCAGTTTACAGCCTCAGTTCCCTGGCACCTCTGCCCGAGGGCAGGGAGCTGACGGCTTGTGAGTGGGCACAGTGCCATTCTCGAGATGAGAATCAGAACAGGCAGCCAGGGGAACATGTAAGTGTCCTGCTGTGTTTGTTAAACAAACCATTCCCAGCTGGGGAGCTCTAAAACAGCTGTCAATCCTGGTCTCACAAACCCTGGTAACAGGAGACATGCAATCATTAATCCGGTTCTGGGAAGAATTACCTTTCAAACTTTTTTTGCTGTTGTTAAAGAAATAGCATAGTACACCCAGCAAATACAGAGAAGTTGATTTATGCCTCGTCCATCAAATGGAAATAAATGTTATTCCACGGGAACGAGACCAACACTTTGAGACTGGAGGTAGCAAATTCATTTCCTGAGCCGCAGCGGAGGGGCACTCTCATCTGTCACTCGTCCCTCCTGTCTGCAGGTGACACTCTGCACCCCGCCACCAGCAGCAGCAGTTCTTCTGGTGGCTTTTTCTCCCTGTGAGTAATAACGGGCCAGGCACACACTCCCTTCCTGATTGAACCTGATGGTGTCCGGCCACAGCTGGTAGCCCTGTGAGTGACGTTACGGACCACAGGTGGACCAAATATCAGCCTTGCAAGCCTTGGCCACCTCAGGATGTTTTGAGGGGAGCAGGTGACGGACCTGGGCAGGGCAGCCTGGTGCTGGATGCAACACAGAGGGAGAAGCCGGTGACGAGGAGTCGACGGCCAGGGCTCCTCCACCACCTATCAGCCGTGGAGCGTGGACTTCCAGAGCCTCAGTTTCTGCATCTGCTAATGGGGACACAAATGCCTGCCCTCTACTCCACAATTTGGGAAACAGGGGCTTCTTGGTGGCTCAGCGGATAAGAAACCGCCTGCCGATGCAGGGGACTGGGTTTGATCCTTGGTCCAGGGAGGTTCCACGTGCTGCGGAGCAACTGACTCACAACTACTGAGGCCTCCCCCTAAAGCCCTTGAGCTGCAACTACTGCAGCCTATGCACCTCGGGCCCACATGCCGCAGCGGGGGAGGCCGCAGCAACGCGAGAGGCCGCTGCAACAACGAGAGAGGCCGCCGCAGCGGGAGAGGCCACACAATGAGAAGGCCGCGCCCTGCAACCAAGATCCAGCACACCAAAAATAAAAACAAATCAGTACATGTTTTTTAAAAAAGAGTGTGAAACCCCACAAAACAGACCTTATTACCGTGTGAGACATAATCATAACTGAGGCGAACACGATGTCTTCTTTCTGTAGGGTTCTTCTAAAAGGACCTTTACATCTAGTATATATCTTATTCTTTAACAGCTTTGGAGGGGCTTAATAAATGTCATTTTTCCACTTCACAAAGTGGAAAGCTGAGGTTTGCTGAGTCTGACTCCCCTGGGTCGTAGAGTGGAGCCCAAGTTTCCTGGTCCTCAGCAATTCCCACTGGAACACACTGTCCCCAAATGGCACAAGGATACACTGGGATCTGGACATCCTTCCAAGGCCCTCTTTTTAGGCTCCCGGAGGTCAGTTCCAGCCAGGCCTCAGGGAGCTGCCGTTCAACCTGAATGGCTGCAGGTTTCCCACTTAGAGAAGCTCCTAGGAGCCCAACCCTCATCTCTCTCGGTCCACAGGACTCTGCATGCGGACGACTGGCTGGTTTGGAGAGATCCAGCCTGGCAGTACGGCAGGAGGCTTAGACAGGCCAGCACCCTGCTGCAGAGAGGTCGGGTTTGCCAAGCAGGTAGGACTGGGCTTTGGTAACGTGCCTTGTGGTTGCTAAGTAGCTCAGCCTCTCTGAGACTGTTTCCTCACACCTGGCGAGGGCAGGTCAAGAGCATGTGAGTGCTGGAGGACCAAGAACCCTCAGTGTGAAGTGTCAGCCCTGGCATCTGGCTCAGAGCAGGGGGCGGTTTTCTTTCTTCTTTTCTCCTTCTCTCGCCTTCTTCCTTTCATTTTTTTCTTCCTTTGGTAGGGGTTTTGAAAATATCTCAAATATGAACCAGACATGATGTGAACTTGGGGATTTCTAAGATTTTTGGTTTCAACGAGGACCTTTTCTTAAGTCTTCACTGAATCACAAAATTGCTGCTGTTTTATACTCTGGCTTTTTATGGCTGCAAAAATCTTAGCTCCTCGACCAGAGATTAAATCTCCATCTCCTGCACGGAAGGTGAAGTCTTAACCACTGGACTGCCAGGCAGGTCCCAACTTGAGGATTTCTTGAGCAGATGTGTTTATATTCAAGGTCCGCGATGCACAAAGGCAACACTTACGGTCAAGCAGATAAAATGGAAAGAGGCCATTCCACAGCTTCAGAGGCTAGCCTCAGAGGACAGAGACACAGCGGAAGGGAGCTGGCTGTTCATGCAATCCAACTCATTTCATTCAAGTATTTCGTAATTGGCCTGTGGTTCCTCACATGCTGGATAGCAAAATAACCTCAGAAGCCCCGGAAGTGGCTCCAACTTTTCCAAGATGACCACGTGTAACCTGAGTAAATCCTGAGGCCACATGGTTCAGTCTCAGACAGTGTCATGTTAGAGACCATCAAGCAACAGTGAACAATTACAAATAACTCCAACCTCCTTTGGAAGAATATCGAAGGAGACCCAAATTATAGTATCTAGAAACACTCCTGAAAACTCTTTTTTTTCCTTCTTTCCTTTTTTCTCCAGCTCTTATACCATCTCTGCAGGGGTTCTCAGACTAGAAACACTTCACTCTCAAAATTCTGCTGCTGAGCATCCGGATCCTTAATCCACGTGGCTTTCAAGTCTCTTCCTTCTACTGAATCCCTCTTCCCTCTCCCCACTCCAGCCTGGGTCTCTCTGTCCAGTCTTAGAAGTCTGGGACTTGTGTGTGGAAAGACAGAACTCTCTCTGGAGGCAGAGGAGAGAGGAGCGAGAGATGTTGGGGGGACATGAAGAGGGTGGTTGTGGCAAGGGACAGGGTGGGAGCACACCGCAGGGACACCTTGCTTACACCGCACGTGCCCAAGGACCAGCAGAGCTCCCCAGCACGAGCAGAGACAAGACGCGATGATCTGGGGTCCCCGGGCTTTCTCCAGCATGGCTGGTGTGGAAATGGCACACAGGGGCCCTTGTGTGCACATAAAGGGGCTACAATGAGGACTGTATGGACAGATCAGAATCCTTCTTTGTGAATAGAGGTAATTACTGTGTAATTACTGTGTAATTTTTAAACTACCTGTGTAACCAGGAGTTAGTTTTGTCAATTTCACAAAGATACTGGATTTCCTGGTGGCTCAAATGGTGAAGAATCTACTTGCAATGCAGGAGACCAGGGTTCGATCCCTGGGTAGGGAAGATCCTCTAGAGAAGGGAATGGCAATCCACCCCAGCATTCTTGCCTGGAGAACTTCACGGACAGAGAAGCCTGGCAGGCTACAACCCGTGGGGTTGCAGAGATGAACACGACTGAGCGACTAACACACACACACCCCGACCAAAGACATTTTCATATCTCCCCAAATATAACAAAGTTAAATCCAATTTTATCATATTCCGGCTGTAAAGAAGCCTTCCCTCTGCTGGGTGACTAGTACCTTCACCTGTTCTAGGCCAGGTGCTCACCACTCACTGCCACCCCTCACTGCTGCATTCAGCTTGATTTTGCCACCTTGGACTGGCATCCACGCTGCTGAGCTTAGATTTAAGAACACTTGCTCATGAATTTCCCCTGCCCTTTCACTGACCTTAATGGTCAATGTCCCTAGGTAGAAGCAACCTTATTTGAAAGGCTTGAGGATATTATGGGTACCACTGGATATTTTTAGGAGGGGGATTTTGGGGGAGACGAGATATAGCCTTTTTGATACTAAATATCCCACATAAGTAACAGTGTTAATATTAAGAGTATTTAGTGGTATGCCTGCGTGTGCGGGATTTGTTAAGCTCACAAACTGCTGTGTTACTATCACTGCAGTTAACTACCATTACTCTCCTCTATAGCTAGGGAACTGTAAGTTTTTGACCTCCTCAGAAGCCCTCAGGGTTTTCTGCTGATATTCTCTTTTTTTCAGAAAGCTTAGATGTTTCAAGTGCTCAGGCTTTGGAGGTGGAAGGCAGTCCCCCACGGTCTAGGCAGACGTGCCCCCTAACAGTTGGGTCAACTGTAGACTCCTCCTCCCAAAGAGGACAGTGTGAGCCCTGGCTCTGCCATCTACTGGCCAGGCTACTGGAGTGGCCCCACACCATTGCCTGGTCCCACTGTCTGCTTCCTCCTGGAGAAAGGAAGGCTTCAGACTGGATCCTGTAATGTTAGAGCTGGAAGCAAGTTCAAAGCTCACTTAGCCTAAAGCCCGAGAGGTCACATGATTTGCCCAAGGCCAAATGGAGGACTGGTGGCAGGGCTGGGACCAGACCCCTGCTCTCCTGGTCCTCACTGCCCTGAGCATCTTTAAGGTCTCAACACACAGTAGATGGCTTTTAGAAGCAGCTCATAATCGTACCTTGGGAGATGCAAACACTCACCCCAACTCTGCTCACTTCTGCATCTGGGATGTAGTGCTTTCTAAAAACGCAGCGGTTTCATTTTCAGCTGTCTCTGGAATGTTTTTTATCCTCTCCTGCCCCCAAACTGCTGAACGGTTTCTATCTTCCCACTTCGTCCCTCTCTAGTCTGTGACCCAGAGGCTCCTTGGGCTTGGTGGGGTGTGTGCCGCCCCCTCTCCTGCCCCTGGGTTCAGAAGTGCCCACTGCTTGAGTGGCACAGCCTGCTACCTCCCTGAGCACAGCTCTGCCCCTCGCCCATTTTCACCCAGTCATGGCCGGCTGGGCATCCCCAGGAAGCTTTCCCACCACCCTCAGCCTACCCAGTCCTGGATGGTCTGGGAGGGCAGCCTTTATTGGTTCCTCCTGTAGAGGGCCCAGGGCCAGGCAGGCAGATGCAAAGATGAACAAGACGTGGCATTGCCTTCAGGGAGCAAAGATGTGGGGGAGATGTGCAATGCTTCCTTCCCCTGCTGGGCTTCACCCTGGCTGCTGGCCTGTCTCCCCACTGTGCCCCCCGGAGTCCTGCGAGGGGATGTCACCTGCCTGAGTCCCTACACCAAGCACAGGTCCGGGTGTACACGGTCCTGAGCCCTCAGCGGATGCATGGACCAGGGAGTGAGTGAGCAGACACACTCAGCCGTGGAGGTGCGTGCTGGCGTGTAAGGCGCCGCACCACCCGAGGCGCTGCCTGCAGACCGGCTGTCATGCTGGAGGCTGATAACCTGCTGGGCATGTGCGCTGATGAAGAAATTCATACTCTGGAGTTCCTTGAGCAAACTCTGGCACAGAGACAGAGGGGTGTCCCTTCCTGAGAGAGTCCTGCTGAAATTCTCACTTTCTGCAAACCCACACTTTTCTTACAAATGGGAGTCACAAGTTAGGTCCCTCCAGGACAAGAATTCGTGTGAGTGATTTATGAAAGGCTTGCTCCCGGGGACCCAGGTGGCAGTGGGACAATTTCAGGACCCATCCAGCCCCAGCCTGATCCCACAGGAGTTCTGGAGCATGTGTACGCCTGTGATGGCCTGCCTATTCTGTGTGTCCACTTGGCTGGGCTAAGGGGGCCTAGAGAGCTGGTAAGATATGATTTCTGGATGAGTCCATGAGGGTGTCCCCAGAAGAGATTGGTGTTTGAATTGGCAGACTGAATAAAGAAGAGCACCCCTCACCAGGCAGATGGGCATCGTCCAATTTGTTTGCTAAGTCACTTCAGTCGTGTCCGACTCTGTGCAACCCCATAGACGGCAGCCCATCAGGATCCCCCGTCCCTGGGATTCTCCAGGCAAGAACACTGGAGTGGGTTGCCATTTCCTTCTCCGATGCATGACAGTGAAAAATGAAAGTGAAGTCGCTCAGTCATATCCAACTCTTAGCGACCCCATGGACTGCAGTCTACCAGGCTCCTCCATCCATGGGATTTCCTGGGCAAGAGTATTGGAGTGGGTTGCCATTTCCTTCTCCAGGGGATGTTCCCAACCCAGGGATTGAACCCAAATCTCCCACACTGCAGGGAGACACTTTACCCTCTGAGCCACCAGGGAAGCCCCCCAAAGGGAGAGGAAGGGCACATTCTCTCTCTGCAGCAGCTGGACATCCATCCTCTTCTGCCCCCAGGCATTGACCCTTTGGTTCTTGATTCTTCAGACTTGGACCAGAACTCACACAACCAGCTCCCTGGTTCTCAGGTCTTGGGACTCAGATCGAATTACACCACCAGCTTTCCTGGCTCTTCAGCTTGTAGACAGCAGATCATGGGACTTCTCAGCTTCCATAATTGTTAGGGGAAACACTGAATGAAACCGCCCACCCCAGTCAGACACCACAGTAATCATCTGAATGAGTTATTTTGTGACAGGAGGTCTTGGTAAGGAACACGGAACTGACCAGCCACCACCGACTGGAAGAGTTCAGGAAAGGTCGGGAGGAGAGAGGAGACGGCAGCCCATGTGTCCTCGCGACCTCCTGGAATCCCCCGCGCTGCAAGCCATCTTGGCTGGGCAGTGTGTGTCCCACCAGGGAGGATCGAGTCAGAGTGACTGTTCAGAGACAACCAGGAAATTAACCCCGTCACTATAAAACCTGAGGCTGCAAGCCACGTGGCAGAGCAGTTCTCCTGGGTTACCCGCCGCTCTCTGCCTAGGTGCCCCTTCCCAATAAAGTCTCTTGCTTTGTCAGCCCACGTGTCTCCTGGACAATTCATTTAGTGAGTGTTAGACAAGAGCCCACTTTCAGACCCTGAAAAGGATCCTCCTTCCTGCAACATTATCACCTGAACAACTTCTGTAATAAATCTCCTCCTATCTATATCGGTATCTACATCTACATATCGTATCTCTGCCTACACCTCTGTCTCTGCCTCTGCTGGTTCTGTATCTCTGGAGAACGTGACGAATGCACCGCAGAGCCGAGCCCGGGGAACATGACCTCAAAGGCCCTTTCGACCCCATACTGGCAGACAGGCCTCTGAAGGAGACAGGCCAGGAGAGCCAATGGCCAGGAGGCTGGGCGTCTGGGAGGGACACCTACACCTTGTGGGGACAAGACTGTTTGAAAGCCCTGGGCTGGGCGACCCCTTGCTTCTATTTTTATTTCAGAGTCTGTTTAACTGGCAATCGCTGACAGCCACATTCAGCTTCCTCCATGCTGAACACCCTGTACACGTCCTGCAACCTCACTGGCTGGATGGATGGTGAAGGTCCATGCCGTGGGCATGGCTGAACCCAAACACAGGCTTCTGGTCCGGTTCTAAGAGGGACTCTACCTGTACACTCAGGTCCTCTGCTTGCAACTTTATCAGCCTGTGCTGGAGGGGGCAGGGGTGGCTCACTTAGTCCAAGAAGGCAGAGAAAGGCCTTCCTGAAGATCAAAGCAAGCCCCTGAGACACCTGCTAAACTGCTGGAGACTCTGAACAGGCAGGCTGTCATGGAAGCCCCGAGGGCTGGGCACGGAGAGACCGGCGCTCTCTTTCCTTCTTGTGAGTTCATGTCTAGAAGACATTACTGTTTAAAAAATCATTAAAAGCACTATTCACGGAATGCCGTGGCCAAAACATTTCAGTAGGACATACCGTTCGCCTCGCTCCCTGCTGTCTCCGGTTCTCAGGAGTGAAAACGTTTTTCTCCAGAAAAAAATGAAGGCTAATGTAAGAAAGAAGTGCTCGGGGAATTATACCACTTAACTAACTTCATAAGTGTTTACAGCAAACACAGCCTCAGTGGAAACTTTGGAGGGGAAGAGGAAGCCTTTCAAAGCCTTCATAAAAGGTAGCGGAACCCCCACTGACACTGGGTGGAAGGCGGGGATCACAAATAAAAGAGCATCTCAGCATTCAGAAGAAGGAAGGATGGCTGGAGGGGGTGAGGGGAGGCCGAGAACACATGTAAAAAGACATCGTTCCCACTTTGCTGATTACAGAGATCAACCAAATCCTCCCACGCCGGAAAGAACACAGTACTCATTTCTAGCAACCCCAGAGCAGAAGAAGGGGATATTGGCAGAATCCCTTCTTATTAAGGAGCAATTAAGCTATTAGGCGATTTCAGAGAAGTTCCAAGGGAACAGAGCCATTTTGTATGTTACAAAGTACCTCTGAGTCCTTCGCAGAATCACGAGATACAGCACCGTTGTGTTATTCGCTAGTTCCTGGCTGTTGCGCTCACTCATTCACTCAACAAAAATTTATCAAGTAGACTTCTATGCACAGGCCATGGAAAACAATTTTAAGGACCCAACAAAATCCTAACAACCTGGAGTTAGAAAGCTGCGTTCTAGCCCCCATTTTGCAGGGTGCGTGCTTTCCACAGGCATTTCAAATTCCAGGGCTTCAGATTTCTCACCTGTTAAACCATACTCTGACATGATAATGTTTCACATTTTAGAAATGGCTGCTGCTGCTGCTGCTAAGTCCCTTCAGTCGTGTCCGACTCTGAGTGACAGCCCACCAGGCTCCCCTGTCCCTGGGATTCTCCAGGCAAGAGTGCTGGAGTGGGTTGCCATTGCCTTCTCCAATGCATGAAAGTGAAAAGTGAACGTGAAGTCACTCAGTTGTGTCTGACTCTTAGCGACCCCATGGACTGCGGCCCACCAGGCTCCTCCATCCATGGGATTTTCCAGGCAAGAGTACTGGAGTGGGGTGCCATTGCCTTCTCCGATAGAAATGGCTAGTAAACCATAAAGTCCTTTACAATGGTTAGTTATTATTTTTGTAAAGTTCCCTGATGGGATGGGGTGACCACACATCCTGGTTTGCCCAGAAAAGTCTCAGGTCGCATCTGTTTTCCCAAGCCCTTTCCACTGTAACAGGTGTCCCAGTTTGGTGGATAAGTTATATGATCTCCTACTGGTAGGATCATCTGTGCAGGAGAACAGCATGAGCAGAGGACCAGAGTTCCGATGAGACTGTCCCGTCGCAGGAAATTTCCATAACTCACTCGCTCTTCACCAAGGCTCCGCTCTGCCTGACAATAGCTGCTCTTTTCGAAGTTGCAACCAACTCAGGTGTGAAATTAAATGTGTTCACAGAAATGCGTGCTCTGCTGCACACTTGCAACAGAGGTTTCCAAAAAAAGAAAAAAAAAAGGGTGGAGGGGATAAAGTGATTCATGGAACTCCCATTATGAATGTGGAATCTGGACATAAGGAACTGTGTTCCTGCGCAAAGGCATTCTTGAGTTCATAAACTGAGATATTGTATTTCAAGGCATCGACAGTAAGCACAGAGCACCGGCTGAGTCTGGCAGCAGCTGAAACCCAGGAGATTTGGGGCTTACCAAGTGGAATTAGGCTGCTGAGTTGTGATCGGTGGGGGAGGCTGCTGAGGTTGGGCCTTGGATTTCAACTCCTGGCTCTCCTGCCCTTGGCTATTTCTCACCCCCACTGGTTTCTGTTCCTGACGTGGCGAGTGGGTGTGGCTAGAACCTACCTCCTACTGCTGTTGTGAATGCTGGGAGTCCTATTGCCTGTAGGGGGCTGACACAGTCCCTGACACGTGGCAGACTGTCTGTCAAGTGTAGAAAGGCTTGTCCTTCTCAGTTCTGCTGCTCCCAACAGAGTGGTCTATAGGGGTTTCATGAGTAAGAAAATACGTGGCAGAAGGAAGGAGCCAGGCCCTGCTATACCCTTCTCCTTTGGCCTTGATGAGAGTTGACCAGAACAGAGCCTTTCAAACGTGGTCAGTGAGTTTGGATCTTATCTGCATCCGTTAGCCACTGCCCCAGTAACGCTGTGTAACAAACTATCCCAACTCTCACCAACGTGTTGGTGAGCTGGTGTCAATGAACCTGCTTCTGACTGCTCTGGTTGGGGGGATTTTGGTGGTAGCTCTGCAAGGACCTGTGTCTCTCCCTCCTGCTGCATTCAGGGCTGATCCATAGGATGCTCCTCAGATGACAATGACTGGGGCTGGAGGGCCCAAGGTCGAGGTTCACACCAGTCACTGTCACTTCTGCCCATAATTATCGTTGACCAGAGCAAGTCACGACATGTCTACATGCCAAGTTGCTTCAGTCGTGTCCAACTCTTTGTGACTATAGATTATAGCCTACCAGGCTCCTCTGTCCATGGGATTCTCCAGGCAAAAATACTGGAGTGGGTTGCCATGCCCTCCTCCAGGGGATCTCCCAACCCAAGGATCAAACCCATGTCTCTTACATCTGCTACAGTGGCAGGCAGATTCTTTACTGCTAGCACCATCTGGGAAGCCTGCAAGTCACAAGGCCAAGCCCAAAGCCAACACTCCCCCAAAAGGGCCATGCCAAGAATGTGGTGGGAGACAGAAGCAAAGAACTGGGGTCAATTTGCAACATTTCATCTTTTGCAGAAAAGGATGGAGCAAACTCTGAATACCGCTTATAGGCTAGGACTTGTTTCAGCTTCAAGAAATCCTCTGAAGTGAGTAATTACTCTCTGTTTTATAGATGAAGAGACTGAGGGCTAGGACTGACTCAATTAGCTTTTGCCATATAACAAAGCACCCCCTAATTTAGTGTTTAAACATCACCGTTTATCCAACTTACAACGCTGCCCATCACCAATCGGGGCTGGGCTAGATGGACTCTTTTGAGCTGATCTCAGCTAAGACCTGTATCCATCCGTGGTCAGCTGGCAAGCTGGCTGGAGAATGCTGGTCTGAATTGGCTTCACCCACCCATGTGGGGGTTGGCTGGTCATCAGCTGGACGACAGAGATGGCTAAGCCACGTATTGGAGAAGGCAATGGCACCCCACTCCAGTACCCTTGCCTGGCAAAGCCCATGGACCGAGGAGCCTGGTGGGCTGCAGTCCATGGGGTCGCTAAGAGTCGGACATGACTGAACAACTTCACTTGCACTTTTCACTTTCATGCATTGGAGAAGGAAATGGCAACCCACTCCAGTGTTCTTGCCTGGAGAATCCCAGGGATGGTGGAGCCTGGTGGACTGCCGTCTCTGAGGTCGCACAGAGTCGGACACGACTGGAGCGACTTAGCAGCAGCAGCAGGCCACGTGTCCCTTCATCCAGCAGACTACGTGTGGTTTGTTTACACGTGGATATACTGGTTCCAAAGGTAGCAAGAGAGCAATCCCAGGCACTCTCTCCGCCTTCACTGGCTTATTTGCTCACATCCCAGAAGCCAAAGCAAGACATGCAGGCAGCCAGAGCCAGCGTGGGAAGGGACAAGCCACGGGGGTAGACAGAGGAAGAAAAATAACTGATGGCCATTTTGGTAATCTATACGAGTACCTTGCTCGGGGCACACGCTAAATACATGGCAGGCTTCCTTCTCTGGTGCTTTGGGCTGACAGGCATGTGGTAAGCACAGTCTGCAAGTCATCTGAGTTCCTGATGGGTTCCAGACATGCATCACCTCCCACGAGGCCGCATAAACTGCCTGATCCTCACTGCACTCATACACGGCCCAAGAGGCTTGTGCTGCAGGAGTTAAAAATTAACCAATAAATGTATTTACATGGCCTTTGGAAAAATGATGTGAATGTCTTAAAAGTAAATTTCACTTTCAGAAAAAGAAATCTTGCATATTTGATTCTAGATAAATTCTCAAAAAGGCATTTTTGTAAATGGAAGTAGGGGATTCTGCCGGTCTATGCCCTCACACCCCAACAGGGCACCCACTTGTCATGCTATTACTGAGTCAGGTTTCTAAAGAACTGCCTAGAATTGGCTAACCATGCCCAGGTCTTAGCATCTGAGCTTTTACTATGTAAATATGTTCAAATGCACTCACCCACTTTGCATCATATATCTGGAAAAGGGCAAAATCATTCTCCAAATTGGAGGGGATGCAGAGTAGGGGAAAATGTGTTCAGTGTTACTGCAATTAGTCACGCTTTGGAATATCCTGGGGAAAGTCTACTCTCGAGTTATTATTGACATAGTGAAGTGGAGAAGGTAAAAAGAAGTCTGCAGGCACCATATCTGGAAAAGGGCAAAATCATTCTCCAAATTGGAGGGGATGCAGAGTAGGGGAAAATGTGTTCAGTGTTACTGCAATTAGTCACGCTTTGGAATATCCTGGGGAAAGTCTACTCTCGAGTTATTATTGACATAGTGAAGTGGAGAAGGTTAAAAAGAAGTCTGCAGGCACCCTTAATTAACCTCGCCATTATTTTTATTTCCCCGTGCATTTTCCTGACGGATGGGAGATCACGGGGTCAAACCCTGTTAGAATGGCCGGTATCCTGGCATTCCCTGAGCCCCAGCCTCCTGCTTTCCTAGATGGAAGGAGCTGTGGGCAGTCTGCACCATCAAAGTGGGCTGCCCAGTGGACACAGGTTCCAGCCCACCGTATCTGTGCGGTGGTTCCTTCTCCAAACCCTACCCATCCTCCAAAGGCTGCTTATATGCTCTGTCTCCAGACAGCCTTCCTGGAATGGACTTATTCTTCCTCTGTAACTCTCAGCCCTTTCTTGGCACCTCCTAACAGTGGGTAAGAGGGTATTCTGCTCAGTTTCAAGGTTTAGAGAGGAAGCATTTACGACCCCTGCTGCTCACAGAGGCAGGCCTCACTGGCGATTGCCTTTGGCTGCAGAGAACACACTGGCTCAAGGTCACGTGCCTCAGGGGAGCCTCAGCCCCTCACTGGCTGAGATTAAGTTCAGCCCATTTCCCTCAGTTTGGGCACATTCAGAGCTCCCGTCGGACCATCTGGGGCTGTTGCTGCTCCTGCACGGCGGGCCCTTCCCCTGTCCCATCCCTGCTTCCTGAGACCTCGCTCCCAGGGACACCACTGCATGCAACCCTCCCTCTCAGAGTCTGTTTCCAGGCCATTCGACCGGGACACACCTCCATGACACCCAATGTTTGCCACCTGGGCGTGCTGGGGCTGAACACTGTTTAGTTATATAAATTAATATATATTCTTATATATTTTATATAGTAAATATTAATATGTTATATATTTATATTTTATATATTATACATAAATCAATATATTACATACTATTATATATTATGTGTTTGTTATATATATTAATACATTGCTATATGTTATATGCTATATATTTATATATATAAATTTATATAACAAAACAGTGTTAAGTTCAGCCCCAGTGCACCCAGTTAGCAAACAAACATATTATATATAAATAAATAACATTTATTTTTCTGAAGTTTTGATGGCTAAAAATGAGAACTGCAGTTTTAAAGTGGCCCACCGTTTCTTCCTTAGCCACAGGTGGGGTCTCATCTTGTCCCTGAGAAAAGACTGGGTATGTGGTCGTCTGGGGGTGGGAAGGACACGTTAGTATCCCTGTGGTCACACAGCATGGAGCCCCAAGCTTGCTCTGGGCTGGGGAGGCTGATACCCCAACATAATCAGACTCCGTGAGCTGTTGTGCCAAGAGGTCTCTGCCAGGCAGGGAGCTGCATCTTGTCAGGGAAATCAACTGGGGCATGGGTTTCTTTCCTTCTCTGGGTGGAGAGGAAGCACATAACCTTGAATCGAATCTCATTAGAGGAAGATGACGGAAGCCATCTCTCACTTCTGGGAGGAGCTGGCTGCCTCTGCCAAGTGCGGCCATCTTCGATGGACATGTAAGGAGAGAGAGAACCAAAGGGGGCCCCTGCCAAGGGCATGGCCACAGAGTCTAGGAGATATTAGTTCTGGGGTCTATTTAAAATTTTCCTTCCTTTACACTGTGGCCCTGGTTACCCTCAACCCTCCACATCCATGTAGATACAAGGCAGGAGCCTGCATTGGGTGGCGAAGGAGTGCTCCAGCAGACTGGGCAATGAGAATGGCCAGGGGGTGGATGTGGCCAGCCAAGATGGCAAACTGTAATTCAGACAGATCTGCAGGAGCCGGGGGCTGGATGAAAACAGGACTTGCTAGCTGGGCACTGATGGGGAATTGGTTCTGTGGGCTCTGGCTGGTGAGCTGTGTCCTTACTCAAGGTCATAAGCTCCTTGAGAGCAGAACGCATGCCTCATCCCTTCCTTGGGTCATCCTCAACGCCTAGTAGGATGTTTGCTCATGGTAGGACCTTCAAAGACATTCGTATTTGGATTCTCAAGCAATCATCCCTTACAGAGAGCATAGTGATGCTGCCTATCCGGGGTCCCAGAGTGAGTGAGTGGCAGATCCTGGGCTAAACCTGGATCTCCAGATCCTTGGGTCTGTGTTCTTTCCATCAGGCCATCCTTTATTGCTCAGGAACTATCAGTGCCCTGAGGAGAACTCGGTTCAGCTTCAACCTCCTGGAAGAAAATGGTGAGTACACCCGAACGAAGGCTGCATGGCTGAGCACTCAAGGGCCAGCAGTCCCAGCCCATGACCTGTGACAGGCAGAGTGCTGAGATGACCCTCCCTCTCAGGTTCCCTCCCTGTGTATATGATGCGTGTATGATGAGTTATAGCACCTACGATCATGGTACGTGATGTGGCAGAGGGATTTTGCAGTTATGATTAAGGCTGTTGATCTGCTGATCTCCCATCATAAGTTGATCTTATGATGGAAGAGTATCTATTTGCACCTCAATATAATCTGAGACTTTTCTCTGGCTGGTGGCAGATAGCAAAATCAGAAAGATTCAAAGCACAGAAAGGATTCAGTGCATCACTGTTGACTTTGAAGGTGGAGAGGGCCACATGCAAGCATTGGAGAGTAGCCTGTATGAGCTGAAAGTAACCCCGGCCAACAGTCAGCAAGGACATGGGGACCTCAGTTCTACAGCCACAAGGAACAGAATTCTGTCAACAACCTGAACAGCAGATTCTTCTCTGGAGAAGAGCCCAGCCAACCAACACCTTGGTTTCTGTCTTGTAAGACCCTAAACCAAGCCCAACTGAGCCCAGTGGACTTCTGCCTTTGAAACTGTGAGATACTGGGTGTTTTTCTAAGTCACTACATTTGTAGAGACTCATTACAGAGCAACTGAAGACTGAGAGGGTCTTCTCTGAAAGCTCTTTGCAGTAGGTTTTCAAGCATGATAGACGATGGATGAATTCCTGTTAGCTATACAACGTCTGAGCCTCAGGTTTCTCATCTAAGTGATGGATATAACACTGGCCTTTCTGGGTGGTCCCATTAACTGGAGTCTGAGGTGGGTGGCTGCTCTTTCAGTTCAGTTCAGTTCAGTTCAGTTGCTCAGTTGTGTCTGACTCTTTGCAACTCCATGAATTGCAGCACGCCAGGCCTCCCTGTCCATCACCAACTCTTGGAGTTCACTCACACTCATGTCCATTGAGTTGGTGATGCCATCCAGCCATCTCATCTTCTGTCATCCCCTTCTCCTCCTGCCCCCAATCCCTCCCAGCATCAGAGTCTTTTCCAACGAGTCAACTTTTCCCATGAGGTGGCCAAAGTATTGGAGCTTCAGCTTCAGCATCAGTCCTTCCAATGAAAATCCAGGACTGATCTCCCTTAGAATGGACTGGTTGGATCTCCTTGCAGTCCAAGGGACTCTCCAGAGTCTTCTCCAACACCACAGTTCAAAAGCATCAATTCTTCGGTGCTCAGCTTTCTTCACAGTCCAACACTCACATCCATACATGACTACTGGAAAAACCATATCCTTGACTGGACAGACCTTTGTTGGCAAAGTAATGTCTCTGCTTTGCAATATGCTATCTAGGTTGGTCGTAACTTTCCTTCCAAGGAGTAAGCATCTTTTAATTTCATGGCTGCAATTACCATCTGCAGTGATTTTGGAGCCCCCCAAAATAAAGTCTGACACTGTTTCCACTGTTTTCCCATCTATTTCCAATGAAGTGATGGGACCAGATGCCATGATCTTTGTTTTCTGAATGTTGAGCTTTAAACCAACATTTTCACTCTCCACTTTCACTTTCATCAAGAGGCTTTTTAGTTCCTCTTCACTTTCTGCCATAAGGGTGTTGTCATCTGCATATCTGAGGTTATTGATATTTCTCCCAGCAATCTTGATTCCAGCTTGTGCTTCTTCCAGTCCAGCATTTCTCATGATGTACTCTGCATAGAATTAAATAAGCAGGGTGAAAGTACACAGCCTTGATGTACTCCTTTTCGTATTTGGAACCAGTCTGTTGTTCCATGTCCAGTTCTAACTGTTGCCTCCTGACTTGCATACAGGTTTCTGAAGAGGCAGGTTAGGCGGTCTGGTATTCCCATCTCTTGAAGAATTTTCCACAGCTTATTGTGAGCCACACAGTCAAAGGCTTTGGCATAGTCAACAAAGCAGAAATAGATGTTTTTCTGGAACTCTTGCTTTTTCCATGATCCAGTGGATGTTGGCAATTTGATCTCTGGTTCCTCTATCTTTTCTTAAACCAGCTTGAACATCTGGAAGTTCACGGTTCATGTACTGCTGAAGCCTGCTCTTTGGAGAGCCCTTAACCATTCAGCACCTCAGCTGTCTCCTGGTAAGATAGGGCCCCATTAATATTCATCTTACCATTGCTCTAAAGATCATATCTCATCAGATGATTGACAGAAGGCACGACACCTAAGTTCTCTATTTATATCATCAGCCTGCACACAAGCCAGACATCACACACCCAGCAATAGGCCATAAAGGACCATTTCTTGCTAGCATATTCTCAAGCATCATCACTATTGTGTAAATTTGATGTTAGTCACTAAGTCTGGTCCAACTGTTGTGACCTGAGGGACTACAGCCTGCCAGGCTCCTCTGTCCATGGGATTTTTCAAGCAAGCATACTGGAGTGACTTGCCATTTCCTTTTCCAGGGGATCTACCTGACCCAGGGGTTGAACCTGTGTCTCCTGCATAAGCAGGAGGACTCTTTATTACTGAGCCACCAGGGAAGCCCCTTACGTAGATTCAGTTCAGTTCAGTTTAGTCACTCAGTCGAGTCCGACTCTAACTAAGAAACTTATTGAAAGTTCAAGAAAAATTTCCTAAATATATAATTCTCTTGAGTAGGAAAATATCTCAATGCAATGTAATATTTCATTTGCATCAGAAAAAAAAACAGGCATCAAGAAAGTTCAGAGGAGGTCTTGGGCTTTGAGCCTCTCTCAGCAGTGAGCACAGCTTGTTATTTTATCAGGAAAGCATCTTCTCCACAGAAACTCCACCACCAAAGAGATTTTGCTGTAAGAAGACTTCAAATCCCAAACTATGTTGTCATTCATCTCTTCCTTCAGATCCCATCGTCCCACAGGGAAAGCTCCTAACTAAGACACGGGCAGGCAATAAATTAGGAGAAGCAGCTGACACGTCAGCGTGAAGAAGCCACCTGATGGGCGGAACCCACAGCTCCGGGTGCAACCGTCTCCCACTCGCCGCCGCCGTATCTGAGCACCCGTGATTCATGGGTGCCCCCACCACGGGCCCCCTGTTATCGAATAGATTTCTGAAGTTTTCCACCAAGCATTTTATTTTAAATGACAGTTATTTCTATTAACGGGTGGGCCCTGTCAGTTTCCTGACCCCGGTCGGGAAGGATGTCTTTCTGTTCAAATGGCAGTCATCATTTCTGTGAAGTGATGCATGTAAAGGAGGCAGCCGGTGCAGCACCTCGCACGGGGCTGTCACTCAAGCTGACATCTCCATGTCGGAGCGCTTTCTCCAAGTTTTCTCCATGTGACCTGCAAGTTAAAGATCAGGGGGCTCCCTTCATCCAAGCCATCCATGTGCCAATCATCCTTACCTAAAAATGAAAGTTACAAATAAGCCGGAGCTCCTATTTATACCCCTCTGCCTGGCCCATCTCTCCCCTGTCAATCTGCCTCCTTCATTATGGATCCGCGGCGGCTCTTCCCCAAGCCAGATCACAGATCAGCCGCTCCCCTTCTTCCACTATTTGTCTTCCTTCACCTTCTGTGATGTTTTATAAACTAAGCGTGTCCTCCTGGCCTGAACAGGAGAGGAGGAAATCCTCCTCTCCGTCTCTTCCTTCTCTTTTCTCCTCCCTGCCTCCCATCTTTCTTCCCTCTCTCTTCTTTCTCTCTTCATTCCTTCTCCAGTGTCCTCCTCTTCCTCTTTCCTCCCCATTCCTTCTCACTTCTCTTTCTTTTTCTTTGTTCCTCCTTCTTCATACCCTCCCTGTCCTGAAGCCTTCATACCAGGAAGTTCAGGGTTTTTTTAAAATCAGTTAACTTTCCGGCTGGACTGGGTCTTCACTGTGAACAGGCTTCCTCTAACTGTGGTGAGCAGGGGCTACCCTGATTTGCGGTGTGTGGGCTTCTCGCTGCAGCGGGCACAGGCTCAGTCCTTGCAGTGTGTGAGTCCAGGGAGCGCGGGCTTCAGCCGTGGCGGCACACCAGCTCAGGAGTTGTGGCACAGCGGCTTAGGTGCTCTGTGGCAGGTGGAATCCTCCCAAACCAGGGACTGAACCCGTGTCCTCACATCAGTAGATGGATTCTTAACCACTAAGCTACCAGGGAAGTCCCCAGAAGTCCAGGTTTGATTCCTCCCCACTCAGCTCCGTTCTTTGCACTTGCCCGCTGCCTCCCCCGGCCCCTGACCCTGCCTCTCCTATCTCCAGTCTGAACCTGGCTCATCTGACCTCCTCCTCTTGTTCCGACTGAACTGCCTACTTGTGACTGAGTCGGGTCTTCCACGAAGATCTGCCTCACGCCTCCAATGAGCCTCACCTCTCACTGGGCGGCCTCTGCCTCCCTCCACGGCCACACTGAGGGTCCTTCTCAGCTCCTCCAGTAAAAATGGTCTTCTGCTCCTCTGTTTAACAAATTTTCATCAACTACCTTATATGCACCAGGCCAGCAGACACCAAGCCGATATCTGCCACCCCGTGTTCACCACCTGGTGACGCGTACCCCAGAGGAAGGGTCTGCCTCGGCCCCACACGTGGGGTGCCTGCTGGGTCACGGCCACCACGGGTGCTGCTCCTGGAAGACCCTGTTCTGCTTTTAAGGCCCTCCTGCCCTGGAGGACGGAAGGGGGCCCATCCTCAAAGGTGGACATGACTTTCCACCCCCCTCCACACACCTTCAGGATGCGGAGCTGGATGCCAGAGACTGGAGTGGGGAAAACCACCACCCTGGGCTCCTGTCCTCCGGAGGGCGCTCACCCATGTCACCAGCCTCCTCCAACTGCTCTGTGGACTCAGCTGCATTCTCGGGTGCTCTGTGAGCACGTCTCAGTTCCCCAGCCTTCTCGCTCCCTCCAACTGTTGCCTCCCAGCATTTCCCATTTGCCTTCACTGGAGCAAAATTGGACCGTGAAACTGAAGATGCAAGCGTGAACTCTGAGCTGGGAGAGCCCCAGGTGCCTTGCTACTACAGAGCTAAGAAAAAAAAAAGTAAGAGTCTTAAAAAGCCCAGAAAGAGGGAAGCATCTTAGGTCCCAGCTTCCCATATGTGATGGTGGGGACAGATGGATGGATGGATGGATGGGGTCCCCGAAATGTCTATCCCCTGTCCCTGATACATGCAATTTCAAAGACCCAGGTGAGAACCTGACCTCAATTTAGGGGGTGGAACGGTGGGTTCTGAAGGCGCCACTAGCCGGGAAATGTGCCTAAAGATCGCCATAGTAGGCAGGGTGCACGTGCACACCTCATATCTCTTTCCACTCCTCCCTCCTCACGGGTGACCACATGGGAGGAGGTAAACTGAGGTGTGTGCTTGGTGTACCAGCCTCGGGGTCTGCTATACAGATACTGGCAACTGAGACACAAGACCACTTTATGAACTTTCCATGAGATGCACCTCCTTTCAATTCAGAAATTCACATACATGAAAAAACTGCACAGAGGCCGACGTTGCTGACCTCCCTGACCAGGTGTCATTGGGAAATCCAATGATTTACCTGGATTATCGACTTAAGGATATTCAGTTCAGTTCAGTTGCTCAGTCATGCCCAACTCTTTGTGACCCCATGGACTTCAGCACGCCAGGCTTCCCTGTCCATTGCCAACTCCTAGAGTTCACTCAAACTCATGTCCATTGAGTCAGTGATACCATCCCACCACCTTATCCTCTTTTGTCCCCTTCTCCTCCTGCCTTCAGTCTTTCCCAGTGTCAGGGTCTTTTCCAATGAGTTGGCTCTTCACATGAGGTGGCCAAAGTATTGGAGTTTCAGCATCAGTCCTTCCAATGAATATTCAGGGTTGATTTCCTGTAGGATTGACTGGTTGGATCTCCTTGCAGTCCAAGGGACGCTCAAGTCTTCTCCAACACCACAGTTCAAAAGTATCAGTTCTTCGGCACTCATCTTTCTTTACAGTCCAACTCTCACATTCATACAAAACAACACTTAACTTTTAAACTAAAATAGCAACCCAAAGTCAGCCAATTAAACGGGGAAACATGCACAAATGTCATACACAGAGGTGGAGAGCAAAGCAAATGGTGAGCTGTGATGAAGATCGAGAGGGACAGTTCAGATTTTTATGGTGTATGTGACAAATGGCTGAAGTGGGAAAAAAAAGATTCCCAGTAACTTGATTTCTCAATATGCTGCAGAGATAAAAGGCTGGCCTCGGAAATGAAATACCACACCAAATGGCATACCCTTTATTATTATTTGGGGGGGGACAATTTGTATTTCAGACTCATAACTCATGGGCTAGAAATTCATGAGCCAGTGTCGAGAGGTCAGTCAGCTATCCAAACAGGGAGGAACACTGCACTTGAAAATGCTTTCCACGCCTCTCATCCTACCCCCACCTCAGTAAAGAAGCTGATGAGACTAATGCAAATTATATGGGATTCAAATTAAATCCTCCACATCCCAGAATCCTGCTTTTTCTAAGTTCGACACTATGTGACTGTGTGTGTACATGTCAAATGAAAGTGAAAGTCACTCAGTCGTGTCCAACTCTTTGTGACCCCATGGACTATACAGTCCATGGAATTCTCCAGACCAGAATTCTGGAGTGGTAGCTGTTCCCTTCTCCAGGGGATCTTCCCAACCCAGGAATTGAACTGGGGTCTCCTGCATTACAGGCAAATTCTTTACCAACTGAGCTAGCAGGGAAGCCCAGACATGTCAAATATCTCTTCACTATTACTTTCTGGCATTTTATCCTCTCATAATATATTCTTATTTCCTAAACTTGTTTCCCTGTGACTTTCTCTTCAACATCACCTTTATTATCTCCTGAGTCAAGTCTTCTTTCAATTGCCCATGGTTACATCTGTGTCCACATCACTCAAAATAATCCATCTCTCTGTGATCTGTTCAAATGTGTAGACATTTGGCAGCAGGTTAAAAAAAAAATCCAGTTGTGCAATCACTTCCGTTTTCATCTGGAACTTTGGCATAATGTAGAGATATCCCAGATAAAAGCTCGCCTAGCCTCTCAATCTTCCATAGTTGGTTAACATATATTGTTACTTATTGTTCTTTTTATAGAATTCACCAGCTCACCAAGGTAGCATCAACAGGCATAATCATGTGGTTAATATATTACACAAACAATTATCCTTCAAATGTAAGGTACTAAATGGATTACAAATGAATCCAAGAATATTCTGGCAAATATCCCCGGAAGCTGCACTGGGACTAAAGCTATGGTAACAAAGCAACGTATTCAGGCTGGGGGATCAATGGCATGTTTGAAAAGCTTAATAAAACATCAAGACTGTTGATATTGCCGGTTCCAGGAAGGGAGGCAGAGACATTTAATCAGGTAGCAGGTAACATAGAGAATGTAAATAAAACAGATCAGAAATACATGTCCTAGGATCAGTATATTTACATCTCTCTCATAGAGAATTACACAGAGTTAGGGTGATGCGCAGATTATTGTTATGTATTTAGAGGAACCTGAAAAGCAAAAATGGGCTGCCTGCTGTTGCTGACTAGATTCCTAACAGTTTGGTCCAGGGTCTGATGGGCAGAGCTGAACTCCCTTCTTTCTCTGTGTGGCTGAAAGTGATCCATGTACAAATCAGTGTTTCAGTCCAGACTCACATATCCTCAGACCTTTTGGGTGTTTCAGAAATCCAGATTTCTCAATTACCTTTTTTTTTTTTTGACAGAGAATTCAAGCACTCTAAAATTGAGACAGTAGCATAATGAACTTCCATGTACCTAATCACTAAGCTTCATCAATAAGCAAATTTTTACAACCTTAGAGATGATTTCTTTTCTTATTTGCCAAAAAGCTCATAAAATTTACCATCTTCACCATTTTAAAGTGTACATCTCAGTAGTGTTGAGTATTTTCACATTGCTGTAAAAGAGACCTCCAAACTGTTTTCAGCTAATGAATCTCTATATCCAGTAAACAACTTCCCTTTTCTCCTGTCCTGGTCCTTGGAAACCACCATTCTGCTTTCTGTTTCTAGGAATTTTACTAGTTTAGATATCTCATATAAATGGAATCGTGCATTATAGATATCTCATATAAATGGAATCATACAGTATTTGTCTTTTCATGACCAGCTTATTTCACCTGGCAGAATGTCCTCAAGGCTCATCCCCACATTGTAGTATGTGACAGGCTTTCCCTCCTTTTTAAGGCTGAGTAATATTCCACTGTATGTACGCACCCCATCTTGTTTATCCATTCATTTGTAAATGGACACTGGGCTGCTTTCACCTTTTCGATATTGTGAATAGTGCTGCTCTGAACATGGGTACCCAAGTATCTCTTCAGACTCTGCTTTCAAGTCTTTTGGGTATATACCCAGAAGTGAGATTGCTAGGTCATTTGGGAGTTCGCTTTTTCTTTTTTTGAGGAGCCTCCATACTATTTTCCATAGTGGTTGCACAATTTTACAATCACAACAACAGAGTACAAGGGTTCCAGTATCTTTACATCCTTGCCAATACTTGTTATTTTCTGAGTTTTTGATAGTAGCCATCATGATGGATGAGATGTGATATCTCATTGGGGATTTGATTTGCATCTTCCTGATGATTAGTGATGCTGAGCATCTTTTTATATGCTTGTTAATCATTTGTATATTGTCTTTGGAAAAATGTCTAGTAAGGCCCTTTGCCCATTTTTAAGAAGAGACATAAAATGGTTTCTGTTTTGTTTTTAACCGAACAAATCATAAGAGGAAAAAGACAAATTCCTGAAATGGAGATCCAGATAATGATACAGAGGTGATTTCCAATATAAGCCAGAGAGAATTAGTAGTTGAATTTGAACTATCCATATGGCTAATGTGAATCATTAATGTGACTAGACAGACAAACATCCGTCCAGTCAAAGCTATGGTTTTTCCAGTAGTTAAGTATGGATATGAGAGTTGGACTATAAAGAAAGCAGAGTACTAAAGAATTGATGTTTTGAACTGTGCTGTTGGAGAAGACTCTCGAGAGTCCCTTAGACTGCAAGAAGACCAAACCAGTCAATCCTAAAGATCAGTCCTGAATATTCATTGGAAGGACTGATGCTGAAGCTGAAACTCCAATACTTTGGCACCTGAAGCGAAGAACTAACTCATTGGAAAAGACCCTGATGCTGGGAAAGATTGAAGGCAGGAGGCGAAGGGGATGACAGACAATGAGATGGTTGGATGGCATCACCAACTCAATGGACATGAGTTTGAGCAAGCTCCGGGAGACGGTGATGGGCAGGGAAGCCTGACGTGCTGCAGTCTATGAGGTCACAAAGAGTCGGACACGACTGAGCGACTGGACTGAACTGAACTGAACTGAACTGAACGTAAACCATCAGTCAGTCATCAAATATGTACCCTGCTGAGCCAACTCTCCTAAAGGCATTGGTACACAAATGTGTTCAAAGAACTTACAACAATTGAGAAGAAAAGCAGGTGTTTCTGATGTTTTTAAACAGCTTTACTGAGATGCATCTCCCATAACCATAAAATTTAAAGGATATAATTAAATGGGTTTTTGTATATTAAAATTTGAGATTATTATATATACATCAAAAAAGCTTTCATTTAAGCCATTTTGAGTGGACATCACGGCACCAGATCTGGGGGTATGCAGTCCACAGGCTGGTTAGCAACACTCTGTGTGACTGGAGTTCTTCCTGCTACCTTGGGCTTGATGGTAAGGTTTTCTTCTCGAGTTGCTTGGGAGAGAAGGCAAATGCATTAGCCCTCATTTCTGCCTTCACTGTTCCCTTTGGGCAAAGGACAAGTACTAGAGTACCTAAAGATGACACTCCTTTGTCTAGTCACTAATCACCAATTACTTTGTATGAAGGTCTTTAAATTTTAAAAATTATTTGCTTTTTGCCAAATTATTCATATACTTCAAATGTTAAAAAAAAATTCCGAAAAGATGCCAGTTCCTCATCGCTCCCAGTAGAGGATAAGCATTATTAGATCTGCGATTTCTTTTAATTAATTACTTATTCACTTGGCTGCACCAGGTCTTAGTCGCAGCATGTGGAATCTTTTGTTGCAGCACAAGCACTCTTAGTTGGCATGCAGGATCTAGATCCCCTGACCAGGGACCAAACCCGGGCCCCCTACGTTGGGAGTGGAGAGTCCTAACTGCTGGACCACCAGGGAAGTCTCTGTTTTTGTTTTTTTCTTTGCAGAGATTTTAAAGCATTTACAATCCAATGCAAACATATATTATTTTCCTCCTGCTTTTATCATAAATGGTAGCATATATGCACACTATTCTGTAACTTGCATCTTCCACGTAGCAAGATACTTTGAGTGTGTTCATGATGAGTTTCTGATCACCAAAATAGTAAGAAATCAAGACTTCTGGTGGGAATAATTTTTTTCAAAGTATTTAGTTATCACTGGATGAGTCATTTATTAATGGGTCATTTAGTAATGGATGAGTCATTTATAATCAGTGTCTATCAGAGCACACCAAAGTTCACAGCCTAAATTACCTGGATCATTTAGTTGGAAAGAGACCCCATTTCTACCTGAATTAACCAGGTAGTTGTGGTTGATTAGAGTGGATCTAAAAATACATGGCCCTTTTCCTCTTTCCCTAACAGGGACATACTCCTTCATATTTTGATCCCAATTTATTTATAAAATCAGCATCACTGTGGCTTGAATGGCTTCACAAATGCTTCCAAAGTGAAGCAATAGCTCAGAAAGATGAGAAATGGGCGAATGGGGAACATTTTGTATTCTCAAACACCAGCAGGACTCTGAAGAGGAAATAAAGAGCATCCGAAAGGTGGAAACTATTCACTACAATGTGAGCTCCTGAATCCCTGAACCTGAATCAGTAGATCAGCTCTTCCAAGCAAAATGGCATCATTAATCAAAAAGGAAAAAAAATCCTCTCACAAGAGTGATAGGCACTGTGGGAAACAGAACTCAATTTGAAAATTCACTTCACTGCTGGTGGGCTGTTCCTGGGGAGAGCTTCTGATGAGTATAGCTGGAGAGCTCAGGACACACCAGGAAGGTGAGTGGGATTAATTGCATCAAAAGAACAACGAGGTGCAGAGAAGGGCTATTGAATATGAAAAGGGACTAGATTTGATAGATTTCAACTGATGAAACTTGCCTCTTGACCTTACGTGAGGAAATAAAGAAACATAAGAACCTCGAAAGCTTAATTTTTTTGGCTAAAATATTCCATCTTTGGACCTCCATGGTAATACTTCCCATCACTCAATAAATTGTCATCTCACTGTTAAATTATCATATGAGCCAGATCGCCAGCTATCTCACCCCAGCCCCTTTCATTCATTCATTGCACCTCAGGTCCCAGTGGTTTTGAGACAGATACTTCCAAAGTGATCCATGTCCCTTTAGTTCTAATGAAATGAACAGGCTTGTGTGCTTGTCCTAACCCAACAGGGACCTCAGTCCCAAAGTTCTGTTTCCGTCTTGGATTAACAGAGTCTGCTGCCTTGTTCTGCAGTCTAAGTGCCCGCTCCTTCCAGTCTTCCTCTTGCATACTCAGGAATTTGCAGAATTTTAATATTAATAGCTTCCCCCAGATGTCCCACAATTGTGCCAATCAATGCTTTAAAATTAATCTACATTTCTTTAATTCCATTAACAGATTGATGATTTAACCTTTCATCAACAGCACAAACTGGTGAGTTTTTAACCACAGAAAGGAAGTTTACTCACTCCCCAATTAGAAATTGTTGCAGCATGTCCCTCAACCTCTAGTGAGAGCTGCTGGCTGGAGGTGCCTGCCTGGGGATGAATTCGTTTGTGCACCTGCCCTGGAGCCGTGGCACTGCTTGAGCGAAGAGAACACAGGGGATTGTAAGCGCATTGTTTTGGAGAAAGATAACGTGGCAGGAGGTTGTTATTTAATAACCAGTTGCCTTCTGAGCTGGAGAGTTAATCACTACCATTAAGTAGTGATCGCTCCAGGTGAGATGATGAGAGTTGCTTCACGTTCGAGAAAGTTCGGAGGATGAACAACTAATGGGCTGATGCCATGGAAGCTTGGCAAGAATGCTCTTTTCAGTTCCAACTGGGTTGGAGCGTCAGCGCCTTCCTTTTGGGTTGAGTTCTTTTATTTAAATGAAAATTAAAATAAAACAGCTTGATACTGGGGGCTGCCCCTTTCTGGGTTTTACCTGTCCATCATGTCTGAAAGTTTTTACCATCAGCCTGTATAATTTTTGTAATTAGAAAAAGCAACTACATTCTTTAACACAAAGGAAAAAAAATTGTTTTTTTTTTCATGCTTGCTTTTTGTCTAGCTCAGTCTTCTGTGGACAGCAGTAGCAGCTCACGGTTCAAGGATGTTTATCCAATCGTGGTAAACAACAGAAGATGTTTGCTTCTGCTTTCTCACTCCATGAGACAGCAAAATCAAAAACAACAAAAAAGATGGAGATAAAATAGTCACAGTTTCTATCCGGTTGCTGTTTGTCTTCAACTCGTCTTTTGGATCCCCAAAGCCATTCCAAGCATGCTGCCAGGAATCAGTTCTGACGTTAAGAGCCAAAAAACTTAATGTACAGGGATGGGAATGGTGTGGCTCATGGAAGGGTAATCTGCAGATACTGGCTCGGACACAAGGCCATTCAACCTTGCCTGCAGCTTTAACCACCTGGGGAGCTTTATAAGACACTGATACCGAGCCCCACATGCAAACGTTTGGCTGTGACTGCTTGGGATACCGGCCAGATGAGTCTATTGTGTGGCTGAAGGCAAGAATCTTTTCTGTTCCCATCCCCACCTCCTGCTCTGATAAAGCCCTTCTGTTTAGAGTGGTCCACGGACCACCGGCATCAGCAGCAAGTGAGGGCACAACAGAAATGCAGACAGACCCTCAGGCCCCACCCATACCTACGGAATCAGAACCTGCGTTAACAAGATCCCCAGATGTGACGTGTGCACGTTGCACTTTAAGAATCACTGATCGAGGCCTCAAAATCTCTTTCCTGAACGCATCACAGTCTCTTGGGGGGTTTCTAGGTTTCTCTGTTCTCTGCCATTTCAAGGCAATCTCCATACTGTTGAAGGGGTTCACGATAATGCACTATCAATTTATTTTGAGCTGAGGCATCTGAGTTCCTGAAATCCCTTATCTACCTAAAAGCAGAGCCTCCCCAGTGAACTCAGTGGTCATAAATCCCCTCCCCTACAGCAGCTCTAATCTTCCTTTCTCTGACCCAAACAGACACTGTAGACTATCATGTCTCCCATCTATTCTCCTAGGGCTCATGTATCTTTCCAAAAAGTCATCTGCTTTTCTCAAAATGCCCTTCCCACCACTTCTAAGAAGTCATTTGTTCTCCCAGAAGGGCCCCTCTGCCTCATCCCATCCCCTGTGTGCTGAGAGCTAAGTTGCCTCAGTTGTGTCTAACTCTTTGTGACCCTATAGACCATGGCCCACCAGGCTCCTCTGTCCATGGGATTCTCCAGGCAGGAACGCAGGAGTGGGCTGCCACGCCCGCCTCCATGCCTTCCCAACCCAGGGGTCAAACCCCTGTCACGTCTCCAGCATTGGCAGGCGGGTTCTTTACCACTCGCACCACCGGGGAAGCTGAGTAAGATAAGATGGTGTATAAGCCAGCAATTCTAACCACCTCTTGAGTCACACTTCTTTGTGAACTCTCCTGTATGTAGCTAGTTAAATCTGTTTTTTCTTTGGCTAATCTGGATTTTGTGATTTTAATTTGCCGGACCCCAGGCATTTAACATAAGAGGGTAGAGGAAAAGCCTTTCCTCCCCAACACTAGTATCACGTATTGCTGGTGTCTATAGGATAAAGTACAAACTCCTTCACCTGGCAACAAGGCCATTCAAATCAAGGCTCCAACTGTGTACCTCTCTAGATTTATTGTGTGTTCCTGGCTTCCTGGAACCCTGCCATCAAGCCATGTTGAAAGCTAGACATCAGAGCCCTTTCACGAATCCATACATCTGCACAGACTATTCACTCTGAATAGTTCTTTTTTTCTCCCTCTTCTCTTCCTGGAGATCTTCCACTCTCAAGAACATCTCCAACTTATCCATCCGTTCAGCCTTCCCTATTTTCTTCCCCCAAAAGTGTTCTCAATGGCCCAGGCTGGGACTCCAGTGCCTAGCACAATACCTGGTACATGTGTGCACTGTGCTAAGTCACTTCACTTGTGTCTGACTCTTTGCAACCCTGTGGACCGCAGCCCTCCAGGCTCCTCTGTCCAGGCTCCTCCGGGGCATCTTCCCCACCCAGGGATCAAACCTGCGTCTCTTATGTCTCCTGCACCGGTGGGCAGATTCTTTACCACTAGCACCCTGGGAAGCACACCCAGTACACAGGAGGTTCCAAAGAGCAGTTTCTGCCGTTTTTGTGAATGGAAGAAATGATGGATGGACTGATGGATGGAGAGACTAAAACCTTGTTTCCCAAATCTCTCCATCCATCAAAGTATTTAAAGGTCAGTGCCACCCTTAGGTTCAGGCCAGAGGGGCCTCTGTTCTGGGGCCCCTGAAATTCTGAAAGTGAAAGTGTTTTAGTCACTCAGTCTTGTCCAACTCTTTCTGACCCCACAGACTAACATTCCAGGCTCCTCTATCCACGGATTTCTCCAAGCAAGAATACGGACATGGGTTGCCATTCCCTTCTCCAGGGGATCTTCCCGACCCAGGGATCGAACCCAGGTCTCCTACATTGCAGGCAGATTCTTTGCCTTCTGAGCTACCAGGAAAGCCACAGTTCTGAGGGCTGTGCACATCACACACACACACACAGACACACACACATACAGACACAGACACACACAGACACACACACACATAGACACAAGACACACACAGACACACACACACACACACAGACACACACAAGACACACACACACATACACAGAGATCGTAAAGAACAGGTGGTGCCTCTGTCACCAGAGCTCTGACAGATGATGCTGGTATAGCACCAGCAGCAACTCTAAGCATCCACTTAAGTGAATAACACAGCTAAGGCCCTAGAGAAACACATCTATACATTTCTTGCTCTGTGTCCATGAAATAAAAAGTACCAGAGCTCAAATGCCATGAGGTTTGGGGTTCTACCTGTAGATGCCAGAAACAGACACAGCTTCAGAAGAGGGGAGAATCTGAGCAACAGAAATGCTTAGGTAAGATAAACTACTAATTAATTAGCTTGTCAAATGCTTTCTCCTGGACAGGACAAACACAAGAGGTTCTGGCATAATGAAGCATTCTTTGTGAGGCTGAGTCCATTTTCCTGTTTCTCTTCCAATTTGTGAACCAGATGTACTGAAAAACATTTTGCAATAGTGAAATAATTCACAATACTCTTAAATATGCATGTATATGGATCTAGATATAACAAGAAGAAGCATGGTATCAACTCCTGTGCTTGCGACTGGATATTGAACCCTAGAATTGAAAGTAATCCTGCATTTGTAAATTATCTAATATGATTAGCTAAATTTGCAAAGTTAAATAAAAGTTCAACTTTAGAAATAGTTTCACTTTTTATAGTCATTAATGATATTTTCCATTTCCTCCTTGGATTTTAATAGAGATTTTCACTATTTCAAAAGAAAGTAACTTAGTAACATGGAAAATGTTGATTTTTGTCACATTTGCTTTCATTTCATTTTTGATATAAATATATATAAATTGTTTTTACTTTAAGTAAAACTACATTTTATTTTTAATCTTTGAAACATTGAGAATAAATATAAGGCAAGATCATGACAGGAACAAAAAAAAAGAAAGCAGAGCTCAGAAAACAACTGAAAAGAAAAAATAAATAGAAGACCTTTGAATAAATGGTCCATCTAAAATATTTTAAGCTAAAAATAATAAGAATAAAATGAGAGTCCACATGCATGCTTAGTCACTCAGTTGTGTCCAACTCTTTGCGACCCCATGGACTGTAGTCCATCAGGCTCCTCTGTCCATGGCGATTCTCCAAGCAAGGATACTGGAGTGGGTAGCCTGTCCCTTCCCCAGGGGATCTTCCTAACCCAGGAATCAAACTAGGGTCTCTTATACAGCAGGCAGATTCTTTATCAGCTGAGCTACCAGGGAAGCCTGTGACAGGTATAACCCATCCAAAATTTACTAGTCAGATATTATAAATTCTACATTTAATAAAGTTTTAATTACTGATCAAACAATGAAAATGAGCCAGAGAATTATTCAAATAAAATTCACAACTTCAAGAGCTTAGATGAAATCCCTGAAACCTCATATTCTTTACTACATGAAGACTCAATCGCTGATCAAAGCGATAGGAATGAAAAAGAGGATTGTTCATAATGAATTCACAGCTCAGAAGCAGCAGGTGTAACTCTGGTCTGTCCACGGCAAGATGCAGAAAAATCCATTCATGACATCAGCAAATTGGATGAGAAAGATGAACTCTCTGGAGTGTCACTCATGTATCGTAGGATGATCCTAAAACTGGCATCAAACCCACTTTGACTACAAAAGAATATTTCTAGCAAAACACAATCCAATTCAAATCAGCTAATTCAATTTTTCACTGGATGAGTATGGCAGCAAACTCAGTGTTTAATTTTATACCAACGTTCTTTCAAATGGAAAAAGAACCTCTAAAAGCAGGTTTTCATAATCCAAGGAGAAAGACAAAGTGTGCTGTTACATAAAGTGTTACATAATTTACAGCCGATTTTCAAGATCACCTTTGGCCAAAGAAGTTATTTGTGACCAAAAGCATTTGGACTTTTAAAAATTATATAAAATGTCACTCATACATGTATGAAAAAAAGTACATGTGCTAGCACCAAAAATTTGAAAGTGGGCTGAACAAACAGCACATGACCGATTGCGGTCAACAGTGACACGTAAATCCAGTTTAGAACTCTGCTGTGATGTTCTGAAAAAGTATTCTTTGGAGCCCAAGAGTTATGGTACCTTTTTACGGCAATAATAGCACAATATTTACAGAACACAATAATATTTTTCTAGATTTAATAGAAATAAGACCAAAAGCATTTGGACTTTTAAAAATGATATAAAATGTCACTCATACATGTATGGAAAAAAGTACACGTGCTAGCACCAAAAATTTGAAAGTGGGCTGAACAAACAGCACATGACCGATTGCAGTCAACAGTGACACGTAAAGCCAGTTTAGAACTCTGCTGTGATGTTCTGAAAAAATATTCTTTGGAGCCCAAGAGTTATGGTACTTTTTACGGCAATAATAGCACAATATTTACAGAACACAATAATATTTTTCTAGATTTAATAGAAATAATTTCAATTTTTATGTTAGAATGGCCAAAAATGTAAGACAGTTAAAAGTAATAAAACAAGCCATCACTATTTAGGATGGACAATTTTAAATTAAATTACTAATGTATCAGAAAACATGAGAGAATCATTCATATATACCATGAAAACATGAGCAAACATTACTGAATGCAACTAGCTGCCACTGTAACCACTGACAAAAGTCACACTGAACAACAAACGTCTGTTATGTGTGTTGTTGAAGAAGAAAACAAGAACATACTGCATTGTTTTCACACCTAGAAGTACAGTTGTGTGTTTTTTTCTTTTTTTAAGAAACTAGAAAAAGAACTTTCAATCTTAGGCATTGATTTGAAAGACTGTTGGGAGTAAGTCTATGAAATTGGCACAAACATAGTTGGTAAGGAAAAGGGTGTACGGGCCAGAATTTTGTAAAAAATTCAGAAGCATTCCACGTGTAGCTCACAGCAGGGATTTGTTACTAGGACACATGATCTCAAGTTGGTCCCTAGCAATGTGTCCTTCAGAATAATTAAGGAAGTATAAAAAGTATTTTCTACATCTTCCCAAAATGGAAACAGCTTCATCAAACATATATCAAATTTGACTTTATAAGGTTCCTCATACATACAATGGGAATGCCAACTAATTGCTGTTCAAGCAACTAGATTTAATTTAAACAAAATATGAGAAGAGTTAAGCAAAACAACAGAAGCTCTACCAAAAGAAGCAAATGGGTGGAAAATGAAATAAATCTTAAATTTGCATTATCCCTGTTGCTTGGTATATATTATTGCTTGCTCCAATAATATTATCAAAAGGTTCAAAAATAAAAGAATAGCGTGTATAGTGACTTCATTTTTAAATCATTAATTTAAAAATACTTGTGAAATATGTGGCATTTCATTATAACAAAATTAGTACCAAAAAATGGGATAACTATGAATATCTACATAAAAATAATTCCCAAGTTATTTCCCATAGAGAATATTATCTGGTTATTATGGAATAAGAAATAGAGATCTGAAAGAAGTAGAGATCTCAAAAAGTTGAGTCACTTACTGACATTTTCAGTTTTCTTTAGAATATCCCAGCACTGAAAAAGTTGAAAAAAGCAATTAAGAAATGTTGACTAAATCTAGACATTGCTTTAAGAGATGACTAAAATCGCTAACTGTGCTTAGCCGTTCAGTAGTGTCCGATTCTTTGCGACCCCATGGACCATAGCCCACCAGGCTTCTCTGCCCATGGAATTCTCCAGACAAGAATACTGGAGTGGGTTGTCCTTTCCTTCTCCAGGGATCTTCTGGGCCCAAGGATCGAGCCAGTGTCTCCTGCATCTCCTGCATTGGCAGGCGGATTCTTTTTACCACTGAACCACCTTTTTATCGTATTTGATTCCATCATAATATGTGAATGTGATATGTACAATTCACAGTTCATTTTGGACTCAAACTATTGCTTGAGGTTTATTGATGACTCCAGGAGTTACTATTAAATAGCTCACAAAGTTTCTCCAATTTGAAAATAATAAAAAACTAAGAACTATGATTACTCAAGAGAGGTCTAATGTGGCATTATTCCATATTAATATGTAAGTTAGGTGAAAACCTTTACTATGATGAGAGAGTTAATAATTTTGCTTAAATAAAAATAAGAAATGTAAACTTTATGCCATCAGTGTATAATTCATGAATTATGCATCTCTGCTCTATTACTTAGAATCCATGAATAGTGACCCATCAGCTGTATGTGTACACATACACAAGAATAACATTTGGTCATCTCTGATGTTTTGCCAACTTCCTGTCATGTAAAAAGTACAGTCAAACAAATTTTAACATATGATATTTATTTTAATGTGTTAATGTTTAACATATATCTAAAATTTTAGCAAATATTTAAATTGTTCTTATGAAGGTGCAGCTGCCAAGTGAGCAAGATGGGACATGTTCTGCTTAATAGCTTGCTGGATTGATGGTATTTTAAACCATCATCATCGACAGTGTGGCACGAGGGCTTCCACTTGAGCTCTTGTTCCAGAAACAGACCTTTTCTGATTTAACGACAGAGACATTTACCCCCTGTTCATTCAGTGACATTCCTGGAACTCTGACAACCCTTTCCTTTCTCCTCTCCTTGACTGGCTTTTAACTCAGTGTCTGGAGGCGGAAGTGGAGGTTGGAGGAGCACCCAATAGCGGCCTGTCCGCTGACCCTTGGGACTCAAGCTGCCCAGATGGAGTATTCAGCACCCACCCCTGGACCCTTCAGCTGACCTGTCTGCTGACGGCTCCCATACAGCAGGGGCCCTCCACCCCAAGTGCCCTATTTCTGCAGGACATGGTGGGAAAGATGGTCTGCTTGGGGTGTTGCAGAGTAACTGACCTTTCTCACTAACCCCAGGACCCAGCACGTACCCCTAGAACTAAAGCTTGCAACGCCATCACTGGCAGCTGCCCCTGAATGTCACGGCTGAAGTGGGGAAGGAGGGGTTCCCCCAGTGGGGTCTACAGCCAGCTGGCTGTGCCTTGGCTCCTGACCAACACCAGACGCCACATCCAGAACCACGCTCTCCCTCCTGTAGATGAGTTTCCTGCTGCTGCTGCAACAGGTGGCCACAAACTTAGTGGCTTCACACCATACAAATTTAGGGACTTCCCTGGTGGTCCTGTGGTTAAGAATATCCCTTGCCTCCCAATGCATGGGACGCAGGTTCAGCTCCTGGTCAGGGAACTAGGATCCCACAGGCCACAGGGCAACTAAGCCCACACCACAACTGGAAAGAAGCAAGCGCACCACAAAGAAGGTCTCACATGACACACTAAGATTCAACTCAAATAAATAAATCTGGCCTACTTATCTGATAAGTAAAATGCTTTTTTTAAAACACATGCATTCTGTATAATAGGCTCTAGATTCGTCCACCTCATTAGAACTGACTCAAATATGTTCCTTTTCATGGCCGAGTAATATTCCGTTGTATATGCACCACATCTTCTTTGTCCACTCTCTGTCGGTGGACATCTAGGTTGCTTCCATGTCCTAGCTACTATAAATAGTGCTGCAGTGAACACTGGGGGACATGTGTCCTTTTCAATCATCGTTTCCTCAGGGGATATGCCCAGTAGTCTATTATACAGAGTGAAGTTAAGTCAGAAAAAGAAAAACAAATATCATATGTTAACGCATGTAGATGGAATCTAGAAAGATGGTACTGATGATTCTATTTGCAGGGCGGCAAATGAGACAGGCATAAAGGGCAGGCTTCTGGACAGAGTAAGGGGAGAGGAGGGAGGAACAAACTGAGAGAGCAACACTGAAACAGACACGTCACCATATGTTTTAATAAAGGAGGTAGCCGGTGGGAATTTGCTGTGTGACACAGGGAGCCCAAACCCAGTGCTCTGCGGCAACCCAGAGGTATGGGACCGGGTGGGAGGCGGGAGGGAGGCGCCAGAGGGAGGGGACATTTATCTACATACAGCCGATTCATTTTCATGTATGGCGGAAGTCATCACATTCATTAGTAAAGTAACTGTTTTCCAACTAAAAATAGAATTTTTTTAAAAACCCATACAAATTTATGAACTGAACTGAACTGATACAAATTTATTTGGAAGTCAGGAGTCTACAACAGTTCTCACTAGGCTCAAGTCAAGGTGCTGACAGGGCTTCCTTCTACAGGCTGGAGAGGAAGCCCATTCTCTTGCCTTTGCAGGCTTTTGGAAGCTGCCTGCGCTCCTTGTTTTGTGACCCCTCCCATCTTGAAAGCCAGAAACGGCATCTCTCTTACACTGCATCATCTGACCCTCTTTCCTGCCCTCCTCTCCTACTTACTAGGACCAAAGGAAGGATCTGATGTGGCCTGGCTTGATTCCTATGCAGGTCCCCGAACTGGGGTGAGGGAATGGGGTGGCATTACTGCTCAATCTGAGTCATATATGTGTCCATCCCTCCAACCAGAGAGGTGGGATGTAGTAATGGGCAGCCCTCAGCAGGAGCACAGGATCGAACAAGGGAAGACGTTTTCTGAAAGCTCTCAAATGCTCTTTCTGATTTAACAAAACAATACGTATCTACTACAAATATTCATTACTTAAAGTCATGGGAAAATATTAAGAATTCAGAGTAAAAATAATCCTGTCGTCCCCAAACAACGTGGTTAACATGATGGAATATTTCCTGCAAGTCTTTTTTTCCCCCCAGGCACATGGGCGTGTTGAATATAGTCTTACCAGATTGTATAGGCAATTTTGCATCCTGCTCTTTTTACTTGAAATTATAACAGAAGGATTTTCTCATGTTATTTCCTTGGACTCTGTGCCCTGCACAATCACTTCCTTTCCCACTCAGCTCTTTGGCAGCAGAATTTGTAGACTGTGCAAATAACGGGAAAGAGTAGGGGCTTTTTTAATCTGGGGGAATTTGAGCTAAGAGAGGAGAAAGAGGGATTAAAAGGACAAGGCTCTGTGACCTCACAGAGCTGCTAAGATGAACAAGTGACATATTATATGTAAGAGTGCCTTGGAAACGGCTTATTTATCAGAGTTATCGTCATTAATCACCAAATACTCTTTTCTCCATTTAAAAAATAACTGTGGGGCTTCTACGGTCGTTCAGTGGTAAAGAATCTGCCCGCTGCTGCAGGAGACACTAGATCGATCCCTGGTCCAGAAAGACTGCCCATGCCACAGAGCAGCAAATCCTGCGCGCCCCAACCACGGAGCCAGCGCTCTAGAGTCCGGGAGCTGAAGCTACTGAGCCCATGAGCCGCAAGTACTGAAGCCCGCCTGCCCCAGAGCCAGGGCTCTGCATCAAGAGAAGACACCACTGCAGGGAGAAGTCCAAGCACTGCGGTCAAGAGTAGGCCCCACTCGCCACAAGAGAAAGCCTGCGCAGCAACGGAGACCCCGCGCAGCCAAAATAAAATTAACTAGTCACTCAATTCAAAACATAATTGTGTCCATCATAGAGTCTTGAAGTCCAAACGGAAAGTCGTGCCCATCCACCTGCAGGATGGAAAAAGAAAGACTTCCCAGAAAAATCCATGGACTTGGTATGGCAGGGGTTGGGGGAAGGGGGTGGTGATTTGGGTTTCCCCAAATCACTTTCAGCTTCAGGTGAGGAGGGCATGGTATTCTGAGAGCTGCCGATAGTACATGCATCCAAACCCACAGCTTTGAAGCTGTTTAGTTGAAATTCACATCAAAACCTAATTCTGGCGTAGCTCAACTTGACTACTATGAATGATGAAAATAAGTCCTTGGGTCACACAAGGATATGATTGAGTGGAACTTGTTGGCTGGCACAGAAACAACATTTCAACTGGCATTACATTGTCTTCCTTGAACAAAACTAAATTTTCTGTCATTCTCTGACTTGGATTTCCTTTTCTCCCAAGATAACACAAACAAGACCCAGGTACTGTCAGTGACAAAGAAGACAGTTCATATGTGCAACCACATTTGGATGTGGGCTGACCCGGTATTCAGTGGTCTCTGCTTTCCTGAAAGAACAGGGAAGCTGGGGTGCCCCATCTTCCGACCTTCCCATTCCTCACCCTGGTCACCCTACCCATCCACAAGTTCTGCCTGGTCTATCTCTGGTTTCTCCTCTGCTACCACTTGAAGCTCATTCTATCTGCACGCCTGCAGGTCAGCCTCAGGAGAGCAAGAATGACCTTTCAAAACTCAAGACCCCCAAACACTGTTCCCCAGCTCACAGCCCTCCAATAGCTTCCTGTGGAACTGAGATCAAAATCCCCACTCTTTACCACCGCCCTGGCCTGCCGATGGAATCCCTTTCTGAGTCCCCTCCCGCCTCCCTCCCCCGTACATGCTCCAGACACTCACGCTTCCGTTTTCATTTCTGAACAACCCAAACTAGCTCCTTCCTCTGGCCTAAGCACTTGCTCAAGCCCTGCCTGAACTGCCTCTCCCCCAACTCACCATCCAAGGACTCAGATTATTTAACTCTTGACTCAAGGTCCAGGTTTCATCCTTAGTGAGACTTCCTTGACACTGTCTTACTGCATTTCTAGGACATTCATTCTTGTTCTTTCATTCATCCATGTTTATCTTCTGTCTCCCTACTCAAAGTTAGCTCCTTGAAAGCAGGAATGCTGTTGGTCTCTGCTGACACAATTTATTAAGAACCTACTGGATACTTACTAAATATTAGTTGAAGGAGAGAATGAATAAAAGACTCAGATTATTTAACTCTTGACTCAAGGTCCAGGTTTCATCCTTAGTGAGACTTCCTTGACACTGTCTTACTGCATTTCTAGGACATTCATTCTTGTTTTTTCATTCATCCATGTTTATCTTCTGTCTCCCTACTCAAAGTTAGCTCCTGAAAGCAGGAATGCTGTTGGTCTCTGCTGACACAATTTATTAAGAACCTACTGGATACTTACTAAATATTAGTTGAAGGAGAGAATGAATAAACATCCACTTCTGAGAAGACATTTTTTTTTTGGTCAGACATGGAAAATGATACTTTGGAGAATCGGCTTAAGTTTCACTCTAGTCAATGTCCCTCGGTTTTACCACTAGTTTTCTGCATATTGCACTGGCCTTTAAGCTATGAAAGGATCCCCTTAACATTCACTGAGGTCAGGCAAGTGAGTATTATTTCCAGTAAGGGAGAGCAAAAGCATGAATCTTACGAAAATGTCAATTGCCCCAAGGTATGAAAAATATTTTAAAATTCTCCATTCACTCTTTTGTGGTAATATCCTCTGTGAAAACCTTTTCTCTGAATTTTGTTCATTCTTGATAAATGGAAGGAGAGTTTTTCTCCAGAAACCATAAAACAGACCCAGGTAAATGGAGTTTATGAGTTTTAAGCACCTTCCTAATTTGCAGTCCTTGGTCAGTTGGAAGTAAAAGTGGAACAGAGGGAGAAAAAGGCTAATTTAGTGTCCAGAATCCTTCTGAAAGGGGAGGGATCAAGGCCCCCAAATCGCCTTGTGCAATCTCAGTCGCTCAGTCATCTCTGACTCTGTGACCCCACGGACCATGGCCCACCAAGCTCCTCTGTTCATGGGATTCTCCAGGCAAGAATACTAGAGTGGGTTGTCATTTCCTCCTCCAGGGTATCTTCCCAACCCAGGGATCAAGCTTGCGTCTCCTGCATTGCAGGCAGATTCGTCACCACTGCACCAGCTGGGAAGCACCCAAAATCAGAGTTCAAAGTGCCTGAAGCCCGCCAGGTGACGGCCTGGTGCTTGCCAACATGTAATGCAGAAAGTTAGCCTCATCTAACTCAGTGAAACTAAGCCATGCCACGTGGGCCACCCAAGGCGGACGGGTCATGGTGGAGAGGTCTGACAGAATGTGGTCCACTGGAGAAGAGAATGGCAGACCACTTCAG
>SJYC01070104.1:0-30982 GCA_006408675.1 Madoqua kirkii
ATTTGAGAACAAATTCTCTACCAGCAACAGGTATTGACAGAGTTATATATAAACTGAGAGTCAGATAAGGCTTTGGAACTGTGTGCAGTATATTAAGTTGCATGATGATGTCATATCTGTTATTTTTTACTAGGTTCATCAGTTTCAATTGTAATTTTTTATTTAGCTGTAGTAATTCATTTCTATAGTTTTCAAAGTATACATGTTATTTGAAACAGAGGTTAGCAAACAATGCCTTACAAGCTGAATCTGACCCATCATCTATTTGTGTACAGCACACAAGCTAAAAATGGCTTTTGTATTTTTAAATGATCAGAAAATGTTAAAAGAACAGTATGGATGACATGTAAAATTTTTTCTAATATTCAAGTTTCAACAGCCATAAATACAATTTTATTGGAACACAGCCATGCTCGTTTAATGACACCCTGTCGTTGGGGTGCTTTTGTACCTGATTGTTTATACACTACAATGGTAGAGTTTTCCTAAGTTTACTTGCCTTATCAGTATTACAGTTGAAACTGACCCACTGAAAAATAGACACATGAGGCAGAAAAATCATCACCCTTCTAAAGATCAGACATCTGATTTCATAAGAGCTCATTAACAGCTGAAAACTTCATTTAAACTCACATGCCTATGGTCAATTTATCTACCACAAAGGAGGCAAAAATATACAACATAGAAAAGACAGTGTCTTCAATATGTGGTTCTAGGGAAAAGTGCACAGCTACATATAAAAGAAATACAACAAAACATTCTCTAACATCATACACAAAAATAAACTGGAAATGGATCAAAGACCTAAATATAAGACTGGGCATTATAAAACTCTTAGAGGAAAACATAGGCAGAACATTCTATAACATAAATCACAGTAATATCTTTTTTGATACATTTCCTAGAATAATAAAAATCAAAATAAACAAATAGGACCTAAGTAAACTTAACAGCTTCTGCAGGGCAAAGGAAACCATCAAAACACACACACACACACACACACACACACACACACACACACACACTGAAAAGACAACCCACAGAATGGGGGAAAATATTTTCAAATGAAGTGAGCAACAAGATACTAATCTCCAAAATATACAAACAGCTCATGCAGGTATATGTCAAAAAAGCAAACAATCAAACAATGAGCAGATCTAAATAGACATTTACTCAAAGAAGACATATAGATGGCCAAAAAGCACAAAGCACATGAAAATATGCTCAACCTCACTAATTATCAGATAAATGCAAATCAAAACTACAATGAGGTATCACCACATACTGGTCAGAAAGGCCATCAACAAAAAGTATGCAACCAATAAATGCTGGAGAGAATGTAGAGAGAAGGGAAACCTCCTACACTGTTGGTGGGAATGAAAATTGGTATAGCCACTATGGAGAACAATATAGAGGTTCCTTAAAAAATTGAGATAGGAACTACCATATGATCCAGCAGTTCCACTCATAGGCATGCATTGGAGAAAGCCATAATCTGAAAGGACACATGCACCTCATTGTTCATTGCAGCTGGACATGGAAGCAACCATATATCCATCAAGAGAAGAATGGATAGAGAAGATATGGTACAATTATACACTGAAATACTGTTGTTGTTTAGTAACTAACTACTGTAAGACTCTTCACGACCCCATGGACTGTAGCCTGCCAAGCCCCTCTGTCCATGGGATTTCCCAGGCATGAATCCTGGAGTAGGATGCCATTTCCTTGTTTAGGGGATCTTCTTCACCCAGGGATTAAACCCATGTCTCCTTATTGGCAGGCTAATTCTTTAAGGCTGAGCCAACAGAGAAGCCCACAATGAAACATTACTCAGTCAGAAAAAAGGAACAAAATAATACCATTTGCAGCAACAAGGATGGACCTAGAAATGATTATACTAAAGTCAGAGAAAGATAAATGTCATATATTATCATTCAAATGCAGAGTCATTTTTTTAAGGTACAAATGAACTTATTCACAAAACAGAAAGAGACTTACATATATCAAAAACAAACTTATAGTTACCAAAGGGGAAACGTGGGGGAGAGAGATAAATCAGGAGCTTGGGATAAATATACACACACTATAAAATATAAGACAGATAACCAACAAGGCTCTGCTGTATAGTACAGGAAATTCTACTCAATATTCTGTGATAACCTATATGAGAAAATAATCTAAAAGAGAGTGGATATATGTATGTGTATAAATAAATCATCTTGCTCATCACTTGGAACTAACACAACATTGTAAATCAACTACATTTCAATAAAACTAATTTTAAAAAATTTAAAAACTGTATTTAAAAACTCTAAAATTGTATCTCCAGGTGGAGATTGCTTCTTTTTCATGTTGCCTTCCTTTTTCCAGAGAGATCCAAATAAGCAAAAATCATCACTTATCAAGATGTGTTGTTGTTTAGTCACTAAATTATGTCCAACTCTTTGTGACCTCATGCACTGTAGCCTGCCAGGTTTCTCTGTCCATGGAATTTCCCAGGTAAGAATACTGGAGCAGGTGGCCATTTCCTTCCTTCTCCAGGGGATAGTCCCAATCCAGGGATCAAACCTGCACATTTCCTGTATCTCCTGCATTGGAGGAAGTTTTTTTTTTTTTTTTAAGCCACTAAGCCCCTAGTGAAGCCTATGAAGATTTACAGTTTTCAATATTCAGAGTTCAAATTCCAATCAGTCCAGCAGTGGCAAAGAGCAAGGAAAGTGTGTTCCACTAATGCATTTTCCCCCAAATTTCCCTTGCAACATTTCTATAATTAGAAGAATATTTTATATCCATGTCATCATACACCCAGAAGCAATTAGCCACAAAGTTTCCACAAGAAATCATTTTTTATGATTCTTGCTTATTCCTCAGCACAAATTATTCACTCAAACCCTTAACAAGAAATTCAAAATGTATGGGTTTAACATTACAGATCCTAAGGACTACCCCTGTGGTCCACTGGTTAAGACTCCAAGCTCCCAATGCAGGCAGCCAGGGTTCGACTCTTGCTCAGGGAACTAGATCCCACATGCTGCAACTAAGAGCTTCATGTCATTAAAGATCGTGCATGGCACAGCAGAACTCTAAGATCCCACGTGCTGCAACTAAGACTTGGTGCAGATAGATGCGTAGATAGCTAGATGGATGGATAAATAGATCAGTCAGTCAATATTAACATTACAGATCCTGGAGATATGGTCTGGAATATGACATAGAATGGCAGTGCAGTTGCCATAAGAGCTAAGTCAAAGAAATGGCTGGAGGGTACCCTCTTGCCTTTCTCCCTTCTGTGATTTATCTAAAGCTTTGCTTCAGTCCTGAGAATAGGATGTAACCATTTTCCTCGCACTTGGAGGACAGAACAATGTAAACGTTTAACATTTTGCCCCTGCTCAAGCTTATTTTTTGGAAATGTGGGGGCCCTTTTTCCTGCATTCTGGAGGCAATACAAAAACCAAAGGCTTTTTGGACACTTCCTTGGTTAGCCTACATGGCTAAAAGCAGTCAGGGGAAGGAGCAAGCCAGCTCCCCTTGTGTTGGATCTATCAGTTTCACATTCCATAATTACCTTTCACCTCTCACAACAGACAGCAGCCCACTTGCTGTTTCATATCATGGATGTCTCCATAGCCACCTAGGTAACAAAGGGCGACAGTGAGTGTCCTTAGCCTACCTGAATTCTCCATGCCATGCACTCCCCAAAGGAGAAGGTCACTGAATAGCTAACACACTCTGCACTCCAATACAAATGGGACCATAAATGAAATGGACATCCAGCTCTAGAGCTGATCCATGCTAACTAGTCAAGCAAATCAAATGAGTCCTGTATTCCTACTTAAGTGGAGAAAGGTTTGTAAGATATTGAGGGAAGTAAAAGAGATCATGATGAACAAAACAAACTATTTCTGGAGGAAAACTCACAGATATAATACAGAAAACTGAAGAGAATATCATTAAACCTTCAAATACAGAAATGTAATGTAGAAGGAAACAATCACAGCAGGTTTCCTGAACACCCTGGTGGGAACTGCTCCACACGGCAGAAAGTGAGTGGTGGGCACATAAAGCTTCACCTGTATTGACCTTGCTCCTAATCATTCATATTACCATCTGGGTGCTACCTCCTGTCACAGCAGTGACATTAGATTCTCAAAGGAGAACAGACCCTACTGTGAACTGTGCACCTGAGGGATCTGGGTTGTGCTCTCCTTAGGAGAATAATCATGAAAACATACTCTCCCTCCAAGGGAAAAATTATCCTTCAGGAAACCAGTCCCAAGTTTCAAAAATGTTGGAGGATGCTGAATTAGAGAATGAGAAAAAGTTCTTTCAAGTTATTAGTAATGCAAAAATTTAGGCATCAGGTACTCAGGTCAAAGCATTCCTGCCTCACCCAGGCTTTGATGGAACTTGGACTCAGTGCTCTTGCCCTGCCCACTGGTTCCGCCCACCTGGTGACCTCTTCCTTAACGGACCCAAAGCCCAGGCGCTCACCCTGCACTATCAGTCACCATTTCCTGCCCATCCCAGAGCCCGCACCCAGCCACCTGCCCCGGGACCCAGAGCCGGCCTCTGGCCACCATCATGGGTCACCATGAGTAGGCTCCAAGGAGGCGGCCAGCATCTCCCCACCCGCTGCTGCCCACCCTACCTCCCTCATCCGAGATGCCTTCCGGATGGTCTTGCCACCACTCACCATGTTGCCCGCAGCAGCCTTGCAGGTGTGCTACCACTGACGCCCCAAGTGTGAGCCCATGGTCAACAGCCGCACCGCCCTCGAGCTCCACATCTCCTTCCAGTGCCTGGCCAGGGCCTGCTCCCTGCACCATCACCAGAACATGGCCCTGCAGCACTTCTCCTGCTTCTTCCTGCTCGGCTCCCAGGAGCACAGCAAGACGGCAGAGAGCCTGATGTTCCTGCAGAACCAGCATGCGGGCCACATCTCCTTCCTGGACATCAGGATACCTGAGACCCAAGAGCAGGGGAGGGGCCTCCAAGCCACGCAGGACGCCCTGCACCTGGAGAAGAGCATCAGCCAGAGCCTGCTCAACCTGCACCACCTGGCCATCGAGAGCAGCGATGCCCACCTGTGCCACTTTCTGGAGATGCGCCACTTGGACCAGCAGCTCAAGTTCATCAAGGAGCTGGGGGACCATCTCACCAACGTGCGCAAGATGGGGGCACCACAAGGCGGCCTGGCAGAGTACATCTTTCACAAGCTCACCGTGGGTGCTTGTGACAAGGACTGAGCCTAGACTGGACTTTCCCATGAGCTCCGGGTGACTGCCCAAGGTCACCCTGCCTGCCATGCAGACCACAGTGTTGCCCTTGCACAAAAAGTTCACCTAAGTTTTTTTCTTGCAGTTTTACCAGTTCTTCACATAAAGTTATTTGGTTCCTCAATAAATAAAGGTCTCTCTGTTTGATTTTTATGTGCAACTCTCTCATCTTTTAAACTTTAAAACAGGTATCCAGGAATCTTTCTCAGCTACCCAGGTCTGGTCTATATACAACTCAGGATCTCTGCAGAGAGATGGAGAAGGGGTTCCTGAGATCCTGGAAAACATAGGACCCCTATGAACAAAGTAGGTGGAGAGGGTGCGGTAGGCCATCTGAGGCCCTAGTCTATGTGGGTACCTGTACGTGGTAAAAGTTTATATATATATACATATGTATATACACCATAGTATGGCATTCAAAATACTGGTTGTCTCTTAGTGAGAAGTGAAGAAGGAGATTAGACAGGGAGTAAAATAAGGGTGTCTTCAACTTTACCTGAATACCTTTAACTCAATAGATTATGCAAATGTTGAAGTCTATTGTTTCTGAGTAGCATGTGGGGTCCTAAACAGGTATGACATGGTTCGTCTTGAACAGTGTCTTCCTGGACAACATTGATAACTGGTAACTAAGCCATAGGCTGACTTTCCTATAGACACAGGAGTAACATCCTAGCTTACCATGCTAGTCATGTATATCGCCCTTAAAAACATCCATCATATATGTTGTTGTTCAGTCTGTAAGTCATGTCCAGCTTTGCAACACTGTGGACCACAGCATGTCACGTTTCCCTGTCCCCCACCATCTCCCAGAGTTTGCCTAACTTCATGTCCACTGAGTTGGTGATGCTAACAATCTCATCCTCTGCCACCCTCTTCTCCTGCCTTCCATCTTTCCCAGCATCAGGATCTTTTCTAATGAGTCAGCTCTTCACATCAGGTGGCCAAAGTATTGGGGCTTCAGGTTCAGTCCTTCCATTGAATAGTCAGGGTTGACTGCCTTTAGGATTGACTGGTTTGATCTTCTTGCAGTCCAAGGGACTGTTAAGAGTCTCCTCCAGCACCACAGTTCAAAAGCATCAATTCTTTGGCACTCAGCAATTCTTATGGTCCAGCTCACTCTCTCTCACACACACATACACACATATTTTCCCCCTTCCATTGTACCCTTTCTTCCATTAAAGTAATCATACCAGAAAACTCAAACTACCTCAAGAGAAGGGCTGAAAAATATGTGGCCAAGGTTAAGGTCAAACTTTTGTTTCTGAATAAAAAATAAAATAAGACTCCCTGAATGTTAAGCCAGTGATTTTGGCTCCTTTAAAGAAAGTAGGTGAGTGAGGGTGAGTTGAGGCTGGGAGACAAATTAGAAGATATGGTAGCAGGGCAGAGAGACAGTGGTGACTGGAAATAGAGTGGTCGCTGAGGAAATGAGATCTTCACATGTTCCAGATGGGTTTTGGAGACAAGATTTGCTTAAGGGACAGAGGAGAAAAATGGGAAATGGTGGGAAATAATCTCCATTCCAGGTTTTGCACATTAACAGGGAGACCAAAAGGATGTGGGAAGGCATGTCATGTAAGTCTCAGATGCCTATTAGATTCAAAAGTAGAAATGCCTTGCAGGCAGCCAGAAAACTGAATCTGAAGCTCATGTGGAAGTCAAGCACTGCTCTGTAGGGCATTTCTGGGGTTAGATCCCTGTGTGCCCCTCCCATCTCTTGTTCCTAAAAAAAGCTTACAGCAAATTTAATCAGAGAAGTGAGAATGTACAGAAACAAATGAAAACACTCAGCCAAGAACAAATAATAGTTTAGCCATTAAAATACCTTCAGTTTCTTCTCAAGGGCTTTATATAATATTCTGAGATATGTCCTTGAGTTGTCTTGCAGTTACTAAAACCCCACCATGTAGAAAGAGTAATTACATGCTGACCACAAGAATGTATAACCCAGACCTGCTGAAACCAGAAGGTTCATGACTGAGATTCCTGAAAACATCACCCTGTTATCTCACCCATCAATGGATCAAAGAATTCAGCATAATTTGATCAAGCACCCCGAGACCCTTTGCCTCACACTGTTGTTAAAAACCTTCTGGTGAAAGCAACTGGAAAGCTGGGGTCTTCTTAGCATGAGCTGCTGGTTCTCCTTGCCTGGCCTGCAACAAAGGCTGTACCTTCCCTTATACAACCTGTGCCAGTAAAGATTGGTTTCACTGTGTTTTGGGGGAGTGAATCTTAGTGTGGTTGAGTAACAAGGTGAGATAACAGTACTGTAAATAAACATAGGGGAGCCAACATCTTGAGAGTGCTGGACTCACAGGACTGGATACACTAACTATTGGACAAGAAGATAAGCAAAGTCTTCAAAGATTAAGTGAGAGATCACAAAGGTCAGGCCACCTAGACTTTCTAAGTTAGATTTCTTTGGTACTGAAGTAGTTTATATGGTATGTAATGTATCATGAGCTCATTTAAACAACCTAGGCTTACTGAACCAGTTCATCTAATTAACAAGTGCTCCCCACTATCGTGTACAGGAAGCAGCTTATGTGATGCAGGGCTACGTGGGTTGCTCTGTTGTACAGGTCTGTATAGTCAAAGCTATGGTGTCTCCAGTAGTCATGCATGGATGTGAGAGTTGAACCATAAAGAAGGCTGAGTGCCGAAGAATTCATGCTTTCAAATTGTGGTGTTGGAGAAGACTCTTGAGAGTCCCTTGGACAGGAAAGAGATCAAACCAGTCAATCCTAAAGGAAATCAGTCCTGAATATTCACTTGAAGGACTGATGCAGAACTCCAATATTTCAGTCACCTGATGGGAAGAGCCAATTCATTGAAGACTCTGATGCTGGGAATGATTGAAGGCGGGAGGAGAAGGGGATGACAGAGGATGAGATGGTTGGATGGCATCACTGACTCAATGGACATGAGTTTGAGCAAACTCCGGGAGATAGTGAAGGACAGGGAAGCTGGTCCTGCTGCAGGCCACAGGGTTGCAAAGAGTGGGACATGCCTTAGTGACTGAATAACAATATCAACAACTTGCCAAGTTGAGAGGAAGGGATGTTACACAATAGAGAGGAGAGTCTTCCACATCTTGCTTGTGTCAACAGGTCCACATCTGTCCTCTGCTCTCATAGTCTCATCCCTTCCTCATCTCTCCATCTGCTCGTCCAATGGATTCCATGCCAAGGGCTCTAAATTCTCGCTACTCAAAGTAAGCTCCCTGACATCAAGAATACTGGCTTCATTTGGGAGTTTGCTAGAAATGCAGATTCCTAGCCAGACCCCAGACCAAGTGAATCAGAATCTGTACTTGAATGGAATCCCTAGTGATTCATGTGCAAGGTAAAGTTTGAGAAGCACTGATCTACAGAATCTTCTCAGGCACTCACTGTGCACAATGGTTGCCATTTCCTGTGCATCCCAGAGTCGACACCCAGCCACCTGCCCTGTGGCCCAGAACCCACCTCTGTCTGGCGTCATATCACCGTGAGAAGGCTCCGAGGAGGCAGCCAGCATGTCTCACCCGCTGCTGCCCTTGTCGCACCTTGCTCATCCGAGATACCTTCCAGACGGTCTTGCCGGTCTCCCTCATCCGAGACCACCTTCCGGATGGTCTTGCTGCCTTCTGGATCGTCAGTCACCTCGCAGGTGCGCCAGCACTACCACCACAAATGCAACAGCCGCGCCACCCTGGAGTTCCATGCCTCCTTCCAGTGCCTGGCCAGGGCCTGCTCCCTGCACCACCATTACGATGTGGGCTTGCAGCGCTTCTCCCGCTTCTTCCTGCTCTGTTCCCAGGAGCACAGCAAGACTACCAAGAGCCTGATATTGCTACAGAACTGGCGTGGGGGTAGCTTCTCCTTCCTGGACATAAGAAACCCTGAGACCCAAGAGTGAGAGAGTGGTATCCAGGCCATGCAGGACACCCTGTACCTGGAGAAGTGCATCAACCAGAGCCTGCTCAATCTGCACCAGCTGCCCACTGACATCAGCGACGCCCACCTGTGCCACTTACTTCCTGAAGGCCCACCACCTGGACCAGCAGGTCAAGTTCATCAAGGAGCTGGAAGACCATGTCAGCATCCTGAGCAAAAAGGGGTCTCTGGGAAGGTGGCCTGGCAGAGTATGTCTTGACAAGCTCATCCTGGGTGACAGTGACAAGAAGGACTGAGCCTGGACTGGACTATTCCCCAAGTCCTGGGTGACTGCCCAAGGTCACCCTGCCTGCCATGCAGACCGCAGTACTGCCCTTGCAGAATAAGTTCACTTAAGTTTTCCTTCTTTCAGTGTTGCCAGTTCTCCCAATAAAGTAATTGATTCCTAAACAAATAAAGATCTCTTGTTGATTCATGCATGCAAACCCCTAACCTTTCAAGTTTTAAAACAGGTATCCAGGAGTCTCTTGAGCTGCCAGTGCCCTGTCCACAGGCAACTCAAGATCTGCACAGAAGGAGGGAAGAAGGCCACCCATGGGACCCTGAACAATACAAAATGTACCTTCTCCTAACAAACAATGTGGTATATGGGGTAGGCATGGGTGAGGTGAGGCCCTGGTGAATGTGGGTGCCTGTAAATAGATGAGATGTAAAAATATGACCTGAAAAATCATGATTGGGGTTGATCTCCAGAAAGAATGAGGGGAATGTGACTGTGAGGGGAATGAAATGAAGGGGTCTTCATTTTGTTTGAAGCAGACTTCTGGGTAGCAAGATGGTGGCCCTGGATGCAGGCATAGCAGAATTCCTCTCTGACAAGCTCATCCTGGGCTACAGTGACAATCCAATGGTAGCAGGGCTGGCTTTCCTAGAGACACACTTCCTGTGGTCACTACTGTTGAGCATGAATGCTACCCTTATAAAACAACCCCGTGTGATTTTTTATTTGAACTGCAGCACCCTGCAATAAAGTAAGATGGTACCACTCAAAATTTACCTAAATAGGAGGGCTGAAAAATATAAGCTCATGAATGAAGGTCAATTTGTGATATTGAATATAAAGTAAAATGAATCCCCCTGAATATGAAGTCAGTGGTACCGGCTGCATTGAGGAATGTAGAAGGTGAGGGGTTGAAGCTGGAAGATCAGTTAGCAGATATCACAGCTGGTCCAGGTGAAAGACAATGGTGGTTGAACTGGAGTGGAGGAAGAAGAAATAAGAGATGTAGACACATTGCAGATGGATTTGGATACATCAGCAAGATTTCTTCATGGACCAGAGAGGAAGAATGAGATATGAAGAAATTAATCTAATGTCTAATTTAACCTGGATTGATGGTGGTGTTATTTATTAATATGGGGTCTTTTGCCAGGGGCACAGCTGGGATGGAAGGTTGCAGAAGTCATGTCATGTAAAGTCAGAGATGCATATTAGCCATCCAAGTGGAACTACCATGCAGGTAGCCAGAAAAATGAATCTGGAGTTCAGAGTGGATGTAAGCTTTAGAAACAGATCTATGGGAGACATCAGCCTATATAGATTGTGTTGTGGTCATGAGAGTGGAAAACCTCATTGGAGAGTGGACTAGAAGTATGGCAGAGCCCAATCCCAGGGTAACTAACATGTAGAACCAGGGCTGAGGTGATAAAACACCCAGAAGGGTACTGACTTCACCTTTCCATTAGCTAACTGCAGACTGTGCCCAGATGTACCCATGCCTGGTGGCTTGAAATCAGCCTATTCCTGACCTCAGTGTGGCCTCCTGGGATCTGCTTGCAGAAGGGGGAGAAGACTGAACTTTTTTTTTTTAATTTTCTTATGAAAATTATAGGGACTTCCCTGGTGGTCCAAGGGTTAAGAAGCTGGCTTCCAATACAAGGGGTATGGGTTCAATCTCTGGTCTGGGAACTATGATCCCACATGCCTCAGGAGAACTAAGGGCACATGGAGCAACAATGTGCTGAGTACAGCCCCCAAAATTATCTGTTCTTTCTTTCCTCCTCCCCTTAAAAAATTCAGCCTCTTTGTCAACTCTATTTGATCAGATGAAATCTGTACACATGTTTCTGCCTGCTTGGACTTCAGTAGTTGGGGCACATGGGCTCAGCAGTTGTGGTTCCCTGCGGGGGTCCAGCCCCAGCAGGATCCAGGGGTATCCTCAGGGGAGACAGCATTGGCAAGAGAGATTTAGAGAGAGATAAAGAAAGAATGTTGTAGATAAGAAAATAGAGGAGAGAAAGAGGTTGATATTCCTTGATTTAAGCAGAAAGCCAATAAAGCCCCAGCATGGGACTTGCTTTGTTCACGTAGGCCACAGGTGCCCTCTTGATGGGGAGAAGGTGTAGAGCACCTTCTCCAGAGGGTCTTAGAAGCCCGGGCAGGAAAGTGGACTCAGAGAGCCTCTACGCTCCAGGGGATCAACCTGAAAAGGAAAGAGAAAGAGAGAGAGAGAATTACATGGGGTGACCAAGCTTCGGTGAGCAAGGCCCATAACTTTATTTTCAAAAGGAACTTGTGTACATTATCTTCTGGCCTTGGAAGCCTGTGGACATTTTATGACCCTCTTTTGATAAAGACTGCTCAACCAGAAAACTTATTTTCCCTTGAAGTGTTTTTTCTTTATATTTCTAATCTGTGTCAACCTCAGAAAGTATTAAACAGAGTTAAATTCTCATGGAGCAAAGGTGCAGTGAGTTACAACAAAGAAAGAACCAATTAGCTCAAAGGTCTGATGTGGTTAATTCCAAGGCAATTGCTTGTTTTTCTTAAATTCCAACTACATTAACCATTGCACTCCAAGGTACACAGTGGATAAGGGATATGGGAATGTGGCAGCAAGCATTGGCTCAACAATGAAATCCTACACCAGCACTACTCTAATATTTTTTAACTCTTTGAAAGGCTCTATATTTTTAGAATGTTTTAGGCCTCCCATGTCTCGCACAGTTGGGAGGCTGTGAACAATCACATGTATAGCTGCAAGAGTCTGGATAAACCTGCCAAGCAAGCTAGAAAGCCATCAGAGGGGTTTGAATTGAAATACTCCTTTCATGTCCAGGAGACTTGTTGACTAGAGCTCTAAGTTGATTTTTTCCAGAGAAAGGTGGTTGGGGATAGCCCCCTGTTAATGTCAGAAGAGTTGGTAAAAGGCATAAAATAGTAAGAGATAGATTCTTGTTTTGGGGTAGAGGCTCAAGAAGGCCCAGGGGGTCCCTCGAGTCTGGATCCACCTTGCTCATCAGGTCTCTCCCACATGACCTTGTCATGGGTGGGATCTCCCGTGCTGGATCCTGAAAGTTCCCCAGCTCTAGAGCACAGGTTCAGTAGCGGTGATGCACAGGATGAGATGCTCTGCAAAATGCGGGATATTCCCAGATTAGGGATAAAACCCAGGTCTCCTGCTTTGGCAGAAGGATTCTTTACCACTGAGCCACCAGGGAAGCCTGAAGGTACTTCTTACTCTCCTGTTTTGGAGAAATATTTTGGTGTCATGGACTCTTCCCCACAGCTGGCCTGGGTTCAAATCCCAGTCTAGCCACTTACTAAATTGAGGCATGCTAATTACCTTCTCTGTGCCTCAGTTTTCTCACATGTAAAATAGGAATCATAAAACTATTGCTTAAAATATTAGATTATTTAGTATATTTCAAATGCTTAGAACAGTGGCTGGAACATAATAGGTACTTTGTGTAAGTACTTTTCTCATCATGACCATCGTCATCATCATTCACTAGTTCTAAGTTCCTTTTTGGTATTTATACTTCGGAGAAAATATATTTTTATAATCTTTCCTTTACCACTGGGGCTCTCCTGCATTTTGACCAATCCTGCCACCCTTCTAATTAAAAGGGAAATATCCTTTGTAACTGCTTGATTGTCAAGTGCTACTAGGAATAGATTGCTCTTTTCACTGCAGCAGACTCAGGCCCAAGACTGAAGGCAAGCTTCCAGGTGACAAGTTTTCTTGGCAATGCCTCTGCCACATTATGTTTCAACTAGCTTTACTTTAAACTGGCCCCCAGAAACCTTTTTGCTTCTTCTTCTGCAACTCAGGTTGCCTGAGCCTCCTCTTTCCCTCAGGAGCTATAGCTCACTCCTCACAAGTGGAAAACATAGGAAGGGTGTAGAAGTAACCTTGATCACACGAGGAATAAGTCAGGGTGCATGGAATGGGAAGAGAAGACCACCTTAGGGCTGATAAAATAATAATTACACTTGATAAATCACCATGCACTTTGCCATCGAGTGTCACAAGCTTTGCTGTACACTGGAATCGCCTATAGAGCTTTTAAAATGCTGGCTGCCCTGAAGGATCCAGACATCCCAGGCAACTAAAGGCAGCATGAGCACTTTCCTCCTCAAACTGTGCTGTGGGAACCAGCAGTGGTCACCTTGTATGACATCCTGTTAGATAATCAGTAGTCCCAAGTTTTGGGGGGTTTTCCTGGTGGCTCAGAGGTTAAAGCATCTGCCTGCAATGCAGGAAACCAGGGTTCAATTCATGGGTCGAGAAGATTCCCCTGGAGAAAGAAATGGCAACCCACTCCAGTATTCTTGCCTGGAGAATCCCATGGATGGAGGAGCATGGTGGGCTACAGTCCACAGGGTTGCAAAGAGTCAGTCACGACTGAGCAACTTCACTTTAACTTTTCACTTTCAGTCCTAAGTCTTAAGCACTACCCCAGGCTTCCTGAAGCAGAGTCGACATTTTAACAAGGTCCCAGGTAATGAATATGCACACTGGATTTTGAGAAGCATTCTTTAGCATTCTAGTTGTCAAACATGTCTCCACCTTGGAATCACCTGCGGCACCGGAAAATAATGCTGACACCTCGAGATGAACTCAGTATACCCTCGTGTTAGGACTGAAGCAAACACAGTAAAAACTTGATGTGTCTTCAACAACAGTTATGCAAAGGGCCTTGGAAGCCTCTTCTTGCAATTGATGTTTCATATATGGTGACACAGACCCACCAACAGACACCCACACACTTTAACCATTGTGTTTTATCAGAGCTTCTGCACTTCACTTTTTCCCAGGTGATACAATCACCTCTTCCACCCTCCTCCTCATTGGGTAAGTTCTTCAAGGTGGCACGGGAGATGGAGCCTGGACTCTCACCAGCCCCATGGTGACAGGCAAGCATGCTGCTCAGCACCAGGAGAAAAACTATTAGGAGCCTCTGACCAAAAGGGCTCCAGTCTTGGAACTGCTGGGACAGCTTCCCTGGCAGCTAGGTGCCACGTGTGGTTTTCAAGCTACCATTTGTGCCAACTATCTCTAAGGGATGGCTTCTTTTTCTGTATTCCTTAAGTGAACCCTCAAACCCAAGCTGGTCATCCTGGAGACGGTCTATATTCCTCCGTGGCTTCTCCAGAAAATTCTTACAGCCAAACTGTGGATAGTCACTGCTGCCTTTGCTCCAGAAATTACACTAGGCTCTGGCTTCTTCTCTTAAACCCCTTAGACTTTTTAGGGAGGGGGCAGGAAAGAAGGAGGATTTTTTTTTTAAGACAGGACAATCCATAGACTGTTCTCAGCTCTTGGGTTTGAAACCTGGGATACTGACTAAGCCTTTGACTTAGGGGTTGTCTGGTCTCTCTCTCCTGAAAACATTCATTCTCATAGAGGCTGGCTAACCCTTCAGAACCAGCACAAAAGTGGAGAGCGGTTGAGGGGCAAGTCTCTCATGCACCTCGATTTTTCCTACCAGGAGACAAAGTGTACTGTGAGCCCAGACTGGCAAACCCTGCTGCTGCCTTGCAGCCCCCATGAAAGCAATGTTTCTCCAGGTGCCACCAAATTTCCCACATCACCCAGACCTCACATTTCTCAGAAGACTGCAGGTTGAATCCCATCCATGAAGGCTGGGAAGAGGAGGCAGGCATTTCCTGTGGGCACTTGTGATCAGCCTTTCGTGGTTTTGCTGGCATAAAAGTCAACTAGATTGAGCCATACAGTGGTGGAAAGTGGTCCACCAACCCCTGAGCTCTGGCTTCTCAAAGGGCCTATCTTGCTTCAGAGGGCGTACTCCCAGATGGAGAACTCTTGGTGGTCCTCCCATTAGCTCTGCCTGGCACTGGCATTATCAACTCCCCTCAGATCAAGAGTAGGCAGGTACAAGTAGTGGGTTCACAGTGTCTGACCTCAACAAGTTTTTCTAAGTTGTTCAGAAGAATACAAATTTGCAGAAGAGAATGAAGGTATGGTTCAGGGAGAAGACTGAACCTCCAGAAAAAGCCTGTCTCTCTTGGGTCAGAGCTTAATGACGATCCTAACTGAATCCATGTGGCTCCTCCTTCAGTGATTCCCATTCTTCCCCTGCCATAAAAATTGAGAAGTCCTTCACAAAGTTTGGAGCTTCCATCAATACTCCTCTGAAGGCCACTAATCCACCGGTACTCCTATATGCTGCCTCACCAGAGAGGCCAAAAGGATTGGTCTCCTCATCCTTGAACCCACCAGGGTGCTAAATTTGGCACAGGGGGTCCTCAGCCACAGGCAGGGCAATACCCAATGAAACAAGTTCCAGGAGCACCTAGATGATCAAGGTTAACCCAGGGCATTCCTACATGTACACTCTCCCGTTTCTACCTCAGATCTTATATAATTGGAGGGGGGGGCATACGTAGGGCATAGCTTTCTGTATCTGCCTGAATGCCCTATTCCCTTTCTGTGGGAAGATTTAACAAAGTTAAATGCCCAAGTGATTTTCTCACCAGAAAAAGTAGATGCCAAAGTACTCCTAGGTCAAAGCCTGCACCCTCCAAGCTATTGTATGACAATGGAGAGACAAACTTCAACCAGGAGTCCCTGAAGAAATTCTACAAACGGTAAGAGCAGATGCTTGAATTGAGGGGAGGCCAGGAAGAGCCAAGACCACTGACCCAGTAGGAAGAAAACTCCAGCCTGATGCCAAGTATCAGAAAGAAAAAGCAATAGCTTTAAAGAGGCATGTGAAGTAGAAAGCCTCTGACAATCACCTTTATTAAATGCCAAGCAATCCAAAATTAGGAGTGTACTGTTAGTCATTCAATCCTGTCTGACTCTTTGTGACCTTATGGACTATAGCCTGCTGGGCTTCTCTGTCCATGGGATTCTCCAGACAAGAATACTGGATTGGGTAGCCATTCCTTTCTCCAGAGGATTCTCCAGATACAGGGATTGAACCTGAGTCCTTTACCCCCAAATGTGGATGGACAAATGTTTACCAGATATTTGACAGAAGTGAAAGAAATCATGCTGAATGAACAGGATGACTTATGGAGAAAACAAAACAAAACAAAACAAATATACTACAGGAAACAGAAGAGAACATTACAAAAAATCCAAATTTATATTCTCAGAACTGTAAAAATGAGAGTGGGTATATAAAATGGGAACAGGGTGCTATAAAAGGGAGAAATTAGAGAATAAGAGAAAGTCCTTGGAAAAAAAGTATTACAGCAAAATTTAAAACTTTGTAGGAGGCGGTCCTAAGATGGCAGAGGAATCGGACAGGGAGAACACTTTGTCCTCCACAAATTCATCAAAAGAACATTTGAATGCTGAGTAAATTCCACAAAACAACGTCTGAATGCCAGCAGAGGACATCAGGCACTTAGAAAAGCAGCCCATTGTTTGTGAAAGAAGGTAGGAAAAAATATAAAAGATAAAAAGAGAGACAAAAGAGGTAGTGATGGAGATCCGTCCCGGGAAGGGAGTCTGAAAGAGAGAAGTTTCCAAACACCAGGAAACACACTCTCACTGGCAAATCTGGAACCACAGAGGGCAACATAACTGGGAGGAAAAATAAATAAATAGGTAAAACGCACAGATTCCATGCCCAACAGTAACTCCCAGCAGAGAAGCAGCTCAGATGCCTGCATCTGCCACTAGCAAGCAGGGGCTGGGCAGGGAGGCATGGGCTGCATTGCTTAGGGTAAGGACTAGACCTGCATGCCCAGAGGGCAATCTGAGGGAACTAACTTGAGATAGCAAACCAGACCGTGGGATAGCTACCCGGGGAAAAGTCCTAACCTATGACACCACAGGGCCTACTCACAGAATAAAGGACTGAACAGAGCTAGCCAGTGCAGACTGGCCCATTCCCTGCCGGAGACAGGCAGGTGAGAGCCACCAGAGCCTGAGGGGGGCAATTGCAGCCCCAGAGAGGCATTATCTACCAAACTGCAAGCAGGATTTGTTGGTAACCAAGACTTCTTGGGATTGTGGACGGTCAGCATCCACATGAGACGGTGCGCTGGTTGTACACCCAGAAAACTGAGCGGCAGGGACAGGGGATGAGATAAGTCACAGCAACCACACTCGCCAAACACCTGGTCACCTGAGCTGCTTGGACCTGGGAAGGGCACAAAACGCAGGCCAACCAAGTCTGCACCTCCAAGGAGTACCAAAACCTGAGCAGCTTAGACCTGGGAAGCGCATACAACCCAGGGCCGGCCTCAGACAGTTCCTGGCAGAGCAACCTAGAGCCTAAGCAGGGTAGACAGGGAAAGCACACACACCGTGAGCGGGGGCAAACCCATGTGCCCGAGACACTGGGAGCACTCCCCACAGATGCCAGTGTTATTTGTTTGTAGCATTCCTCCCTCCCCATAGCATCACTGAACAAGTGACCCTAAAAAAGTGTCTACCATGGCCCCCTTGTGCCAGGGTGGAAATTAGACATTGAAGAGACCAGCAAACAGCAGAACCTAAAACAGAGGGAACCACCTTAGAAGTGACAGATGGAGAAGTCTTGAGGCTACTGTAAGAATAATACTGAAAACCAGAGGCAAGAGGCTAAACTCCAAATGCTGAGAATACCAGAGAACTCCTGAGTCCAGGGAACATTAATCGATAGGAGCTCATCAAACACCTCCATACCTACACTGAAACCAAGCACCACTCAAGGGCCAACAAGATCCAGAGCAAGATATGCCGTACAAATTCTCTAGCAACACAGGAACATAGCCCTGAGCTTCAATTTACAGGCAGCCCAAGGATACACCAAACCCACTGACATCTCATAACTCACTACTGGACACTTCATTGCACTCCAGGGAGAAGAAATCCAGCTCCACCCACCAGAACACGAACACCAGCTTCCCTAACCAGGAAACCTTAACAAGCCATCTGTCCAACCTCATGCAGAGTGAGGAAGCTCCACAAACTGCCAGAATATGGAAAGTCCACCCCAAACACAGCAATATAAACAAGATGAAGAGGCAGAAGAATACCCAGCAGGTAAAGGAACAGGATGAATGCTTACCAAACCAAACCAAAGAGGAAGAGATAGAGAATCTATAATATAAAGAATTCTGAATAATGATAGTGAAAATGATCCAAAATCTTGAAAACAAAATGGAGTTACAGATAAACAGCCTGGAGACAAGGATTGAGAAGATGCAAGAAATGTTTAACAAGGACCTAGAAGTAATAAAAAAAGAGTCAATATATAATAAATAATGCAATAAATGAGATTTAAAAAAACACTCTGGAGGGAACCAACAGTAGAACAACAGAGGCAGAAGATAGGATTAGTGAGGTAGAAGACAGAATGGCAGAAATAAATGAAGCAGAGAGGAAAAAAGAAAAATGAATTCAGAGAAATGAGCACAATTTCAGAGACCTCTGGGACAATGTTAAATGCCCCAATATTTAAAAACACTCTGGAGGGAACCAACAGTAGAACAACAGAGGCAGAAGATAGGATTAGTGAGGTAGAAGACAGAATGGCAGAAATAAATGAAGCAGAGAGGAAAAAAGAAAAATGAATTCAGAGAAATGAGCACAATTTCAGAGACCTCTGGGACAATGTTAAATGCCCCAATATTTGAATCATAGGAATCCCAGATGAAGAAGACAAAAAGAAAGACCATGAGAAAATACTTGAAGAGATAATAGTTGAAAACTTCCCTAAAATGGGGAAGGAAATAATCACCCAAGTCCAAAAAACTCAGAGAGTCCCAAACAGAATAAACCCAAGGTGAAACACTCCAAGACACATATTAATCAAATTAACAAAGATCAAACACAACAAATATTAAAAGCAGCAAAGGAAAAACAAATCACACATAAGGGGATTCCTATAAGGATAATAGCTGATCTTTCAATAGAAACTCTTCAGGCCAGGAAGGAATGGCAGGACATACTTAAAGTGATGAAAGAAAATAACCTACAGCCAAGATTACTGTGCCCAGCAAGGATCTCATTCAAATATGAGGGAGAAATCAAAGGCTTTACAGACAAGCAAAAGCTGAGAGAATTCAGCACCACCAAACCAGCTCTCCAACAAATGCTAAAGGATCTTCTCTAGACAGGAAACACAGAAAGGGTGTATAAACTTGAACCCAAAACAATAAAGTAAATGGCAACCGGATCATACTTATCAATAATAATCTTAAATGTAAATGGGTTGAATGCCTCAACCAACAGACAAAGAGTGGCTGATTGAATACAAAAACAAGACCCCTATATATGTTGTCTACAAGAGACCCGCCTTGAAACAAGGGACATACAGACTGAAATAAAGGGCTGGAAAAAAGATATTCCACACAAATAGAGACCAAAAGAAAGCAGGAGTAGTAACACTCAGATAAAATAGACTTTAAAACAAAGACTGTGAAAAGAGACAAAGAAGGACACTCCATAATGATCAATGATCAAAGGATCAATCCTAGAAGAAGATATAACAATTATAAATATATATGCACCCAACATAGGAGCACTGCAATATGTAAGACAAATGCTAACAAGTATGAAAGGGGTAATTAACAATAACACAGTAAGAGTGGGAGACTTTAATACTCCACTTGCACCTATCAATAGATCAACTAAACAGAAAATTAACAAGGAAACACAAACTTCAAGTGATACAATAGACTAGTTAGATCTAATTGATATCTATAGGACGTTTCACCACAATACAATAAATTTCACCTTTTCCCCCAGCGCACACAGAACCTTCTCCAGGATAGATCACATCCTCGGCAATAAATATAGCTTTGGTAAATTTAAAAAAAAATTGAAACCATTCCAAGCATCTTTTCTGACCACAGTGCAGTAAGATTAGCTCTCAATTAAGGAGAAAAATTATTAAAAATTGCAACAAATGGAGGCTGAAGAACACGCTGCTGAATAACCAGCAAATCACAGAAGAAATCAAAATGTGCATAGAAACAAATGAAAATGAAAACACAACTACCGAAGACCTGTGGAACACTGGAAAAGCAGTGCTAAGGGGAAGGTTCATAGCAATACAGGCATACCTCAAGAAACAAGAAAAAAGTCAAATAAATAACCTAACTCTATACATAAAGCAACTAGAAAAGATAGAAATGAAGAACTCCAGGGTTAGTAGAAGGAAAGAAATCTTAAAAATTAGGACAGAAATAAATGCAAAAGAAACAAAAGAGACCATAGCAAAAATCAACAAAGCCAAAAGCTGGTTCTTTGAAAGGATAAATAAAATTGACAAACCATTAGTCAGACTCATCAAGGAAAAAAAGGGAGAAAAATCAAATCAATAAAATTAGAAATGAAAATGGAGAGATACAAATCACAGAAGAAATCAAAATGTGCATAGAAACAAATGAAAATGAAAACACAACTACCGAAGACCTGTGGAACACTGGAAAAGCAGTGCTAAGGGGAAGGTTCATAGCAATACAGGCATACCTCAAGAAACAAGAAAAAAGTCAAATAAATAACCTAACTCTATACATAAAGCAACTAGAAAAGATAGAAATGAAGAACTCCAGGGTTAGTAGAAGGAAAGAAATCTTAAAAATTAGGACAGAAATAAATGCAAAAGAAACAAAAGAGACCATAGCAAAAATCAACAAAGCCAAAAGCTGGTTCTTTGAAAGGATAAATAAAATTGACAAACCATTAGTCAGACTCATCAAGGAAAAAAAGGGAGAAAAATCAAATCAATAAAATTAGAAATGAAAATGGAGAGATTACAACAGACAACACAGAAATACAAAAGATCATAAGAGACTACTATCAGCAATTATATACCAATAAATGGACAACTTGGAAGAAATGGACAAATTCTTAGGAAAGTACAGCTGTCCAAAACTGAACCAGGAAGAAATAGAAAATCTTAACAGACCCATATCAAGCACAGAAATTGAAACTCTAATCAGAAAGCTTTCCAGCAAACAAAAGCCTAGGTCCAGACAGCTTCACAGCTGAATTCTATCAAAAATTTAGAGAGGAGCTAACACTGATCCTATTCAAACTCTTCCAGAAAATTGCAGAGGAAAGCCAACTTCCAAACTCATTCTATGAGGCCACCATCACGTTAATACCAAAACTTGACAAAGATTACACAAAAAAAGGAAACTAAAGGCCAACATCACTGATGAACATAGATGCAAAAATCCTTAACAAAATTCTAGCAATCAGAATCTAACAACACATGAAAAAGACCATACATCATGACCAAGTGGGCCTTATACCAGGGATGCAAGGATTCTTCAATATCCACAAATGAATCAATGTGAGTGAGTGAGTGAAGTTGCTCAGTCATGTCCGACTCTTTGCGACCCCATGGACTGCACTCTACCAGGCCCCTCCGTCCCTGGGATTCTCCAGGCAAGAATACTGGAGTGGGTTGCCATTTTCTTCCCAGGGGATCTTCCCAAACCAGGGAACGAACCCAGGTCTCCCATATTGCAGGCAGACGCTTTAACCTCTGAGCCACCAGGGAAGCCCGAGTCAATGTAATACACGATTAACAAATTGAAATATAAAAGCCATATGATTATCTCAATAGACACAGTGAAAGCCTTGGACAAAATTCAACATCCATTTATGATAAAATCCCTCCAGAAATCAAGAATAAAAAAAAAACCTCAACATAATAAAAGCTATATATGACAAACCCACAGCAAACATTATCCTCAATGATGAAAAATTGAAAGCATTTCTCCTAAATTCAGGACCAAAACAAGAATGCCCTCTCTCACCACTACTACTCAACATAGTTTTGGAAGTTTTGGCCACAGCAATCAGAGCAGAAAAATAAATAAAAGAAATCCAAATTGGAAAAGAAAAAGTAAAACTCTCACTGTTTGCAGATGACATGATCCTCCACATAGAAAACTCTGAAGACTCCACCAGAAGATTACTAGAGCTAATCAATGAATTTAGAAAAGATGCAGGATATAAAATCAACACACAGAAATCCCATGTATTCCTATACACTAACAATGAGAAAACAAAAAGAGAAACTAAGGAAACAATTCCACTCACCATTGCAATGAGAAGAATAAAATACTTAAGGGATATATCTACCTAAAAACAAAAGATCTACATATAGGAAACTATAAAACACTGGTAAAAGAAATCAAAGAGGATGCTAATAGATGGAGAAATATATCATGTTCCTGGATTGGAGAAATAATACAGTGAAAATGAGCATACTACCCAAAGCAATCTATAGATTCAGTGCAATCCCTATCAAGCTACCAACAGTATTTTTCACAGAGCTAAAACAAATAATTTCACAATTTGTATGGAAATCCAGAAAACCTCGAATAGTCAAAACAATCTTGAGAAACAAGAATGGAACTGGAGGAATCAACCTGCCTGACTTCAGGCTCTACTATAAAGCCACAGTCATCAAGACAGAATGGTACTGGCACAAGGACAGAAATATAGATCAATAGAACAAAATAGAAAGCTCAGAGGTAAGTTCACGCACCTATGGACACCTTATCTTTGACAAAGGAGGCAAGAATATACAGTGGAGAAAAGACAATCTCTTTAACAAATGGTGCTGGGAAAAGTCGTCAACCACTTGTAAAAGAATGAAACTAGAACACTTTCTAATACCATTCACAAAAAGAAACTCAAAATGGATTAAAGAGCTAAACGTAAGACCAGAAACTATAAAACTCCTAGAGAACATAGGCAAAACACTCTCTGACATAAATCACAGCAGGATCCTCTACAATCCACCTCCCAGAATATTGGAAATAAAAGAAAAAAATAAACAAATGGGATCTAATTAAACTTCTGCACAACAAAGGAAACTATAAGCAAGGTGAAAAGACAGCCTTCAGAATGGCAGAAAATAACAGCAAATGAAGCAACTGACAAAGAATTAGTCTCAAAAATATACAAGCAACTCCTGAATTTCAATTCCAGAAAAATAAACGACCCAATCAAAAAATGGGCCAAAGAACTAAATAGATATTTCTCCAAAGAAGACATACAGATGGCTAACAAACACATGAAAAGATAGTAAACATGACTCGTTATCAGAGATATGCAAATCAAAACCACAATGAAGGACCATTTCACGCCAGTCAGAATGGCTGCTATCCGAAAGTCTACAAGCAATAAATGCTGGAGAGGGTGTGGAGAAAAGGGCACCCTCTTACACTGTTGGTGGGAATGCAAACTAGGACAGCCGCTATGGAGAACAGTGTGGAGATTCCTTAAAAAACTGGAAATAGAACTGCCATATGATCCAGCAATCCCACTGCTGGGCATATACACGGAGGAAACCAGAATTGAAAGAGACACGTGTACCCTGATGTTCATCGCAGCACTGTTTACAATAGCCAGGACATGGAAGCAACCTAGATGTTCATCAACAGACAAGAAAGAAATGGTACATATACACAATGGAGTATTACTCATCCATTAAAAAGAATACATTTGAATCAGTTCTACTGAGGTGGATGAAACTGGAGGCTATTATACAGAGTGAAGTAAGCCAGAAAGAAAAACACCAATACAGTATACTAACGCATATATATGGCATTTAGAAAGATGGCAACGATAACCCTATATGTGAGACAGCAAGAGAGACACAGATGTATAGAAGTCTTTTGGACTCTGTAGGAGGGGGCAAGAGTGGGATGATTTGGGAGAACGGCATTGAAACATGTATATTATCATATGTGAAACAGATCACCAGTCAAGGTTGGAAGCATGATACAGGATGCTCGGGGCTGGTGCACTGGGATGACTCAGATGGAGGGTATAGGGAGAGAGGTGGGAGGGGGGTTCAGGATGGGGAACACGAGCACACCCATGGCAGCTTCATGTCCATGTATGGCAAAGCCAATACAGTATTATAAAGCAACTAGCCCCCAATTAAAATAAATAAACTTACATTAAAAATAAATAAATAAAATAAAAACTTTGTGGCTGTGAATTACTCAGCTCAAAGGGGCTCTGCCTCACCCTGGCTTTGAGAGACAGTGGTCTCGCCCCGCCCACACCCCGGCTTTGATAGACAGTTGTCTCGCCCTGCCCACAGATCTCGCCCACCCACGTGACCTCTTCCTTAACCAATCACAAGCCCAGGTACTGACCCTGCCCAACGGACACCATTTTACCTTCATTCTAGAGCCCGCACCAAGAACGCCTGCCATTTGGCCAAGAGCCCGCCTCCAGTCGCCCACATCCTCTGCCATGGGAAAGTTCCCAGAAGATCGCTGGCGCCCGCGCCCCAACCCTCGCCCCCGCAGATTCCTGCCCCACAGACGCCTCGGCCCAGTCACCATTCCCTGGGTCGGGGAGTGGCCTGCCATACTGCCCACATCGCCCTCACAGGAGCGTCGAAACTACCGCCCTGAGTGTGAGGCCGCACTCAACAGCCTCACCACCCTCGAGTTCCACGCCTCCTTCCAGTGCCTGGCCGTGTCCTTCTACCTCGACCATGATGACGTGGCCTTGAAGCGTTTCTCCCGCTTCTTCCTGCTCCGCTCCCTCGAGCACAGCAAGACAGCCCAGAGCCTGATGTTACTGCAGATCCAGTGTGGGGGCCACATCCGCTTCGTCGACATCAGACAGCCTGAGTCCCAACAGTGGGAGAGCGGATTCCAGGCCATCCAAGACACCCTGCACCTGGAGAAGTGCGTCAACCAGAGCCTGCTAGACCTGCACCAACTGGCCACCAACAGCAACGACAGCAACCTGTGCCAATTCCTAGGGACTGGCTCCCTGGACCAGCAGGTCGAGTCCATGAAGGAGCTGGGGAACCAACTCAGCAACCTGAGTAACATGGGGTTCCCGGAATGTGCCCTGGCAGAGTATTACTTTGACAAGCTCAGCCTGAGTGACGGCGACAAGAAGGACTGAGACTGGACTGGACTTTCCCCCGAGTCCTGCCATGCAGATTGCAGTACTGCCCTTGCAAAATAAGTTCATTTAAGTTTTGATTGTTGACAGTTCTTCCAATAAATTGCTTCCTAAAGACAAAAAGGTCCCTTGTTGATTCATGCATGCAAACCCTTAAACTTTCAAGTTTTAAAACAGGTATACAGGAGTCCCTTGAGCTACCAATGCTCTGTCCGCAGGCCGCAAGTAACATGGGGTTCCCGGAATGTGCCCTGGCAGAGTATTACTTTGACAAGCTCAGCCTGAGTGACGGCGACAAGAAGGACTGAGACTGGACTGGACTTTCCCCCGAGTCCTGCCATGCAGATTGCAGTACTGCCCTTGCAAAATAAGTTCATTTAAGTTTTGATTGTTGACAGTTCTTCCAATAAATTGCTTCCTAAAGACAAAAAGGTCCCTTGTTGATTCATGCATGCAAACCCTTAAACTTTCAAGTTTTAAAACAGGTATACAGGAGTCCCTTGAGCTACCAATGCTCTGTCCGCAGGCCGCTCAAGATCTGCACAAAGGGAGGGAAGAAGGCGACCCGTGGGACCCTCAACAATACAAAATGTACCTTCTCCTAATAAACAATGTGGTATATGGGGTGGGCGTGGGTGAGGTGATGCCCTGGTAAATGTGGGTGCCTGTGAGTAGATGAGACATAAAAATATGGCCTGAACATCATGACTGGGGTTGATCTCCAGAAATAGTGAAGGGAAAGGGATTGGGAAGGGAATAAAATCAGGGGGTCTTCGTTTTGTTTGAAGCAGACTTCTGGGTAGCAAGATGGCCGCCGTGGATGCTGACATAGCAGCGTCCCTCTCTGACAAGCTCACCCTGCGCTTCAGTGACAATGTAAGTGTAGCAGGGCTGGCTTTCCTAGAGACACGCTTCCTGTGGTCACCACTGTTGAGCATGGATGCTGCCCGTACAAAACATCCATGTGTGTTTTTTTTTTTACTTCAACTGTACCACCCTGCGATAAAGTAGCAAGATACCACTAAAAATTTACCTCAATAGAAGGGCAAAAAATGATACAAAAAATGTCCGATTCATTGATATGGCAGGAAACATTCCTTTCTCAACATATTCATATACATTACATAGAGTATGTCAAACACCTAAGAATAATTATGAAATAGCATTGCCAATCATACTTTAAGGATGACCATCTCAAGAAAAATAAAGAACTGACCTTCACACTACTTTTTTCACAAACCACAGACTGTTAGGAATCACTCTTATAAATCTCTAGTGTACCTGGGCTGGAGATATGAAAATTTTAAAAATAAGCCTTCCCAGGTTATATTTATGACTGGAGCAGGATTGCAAGATGCCTTCTTTATATTACAAAGGGGACCAACAAGTAGCTTTTTTTTTTTTTTCCCTTCTAACAGAGTAGACATAAGACTTGAGAAAGCACGTATGTACCTCCATATTTGCTGGTATGTTATTCTTCAGTTTCCTTTTTCCAGTCAGGTGGGGAAAGCATGGCTCATGAACTTTTGTTAACTGAAGTGCACTGTTCTTCAGAGCTATAGCTCACATAACCGCCACTTTACATGAAATGGTACCTTGGTGACATTCACTCCTACAGTGCAAGACACTTTGAGAGCAAAGTTCTCATCTTTGAAACTGCTTTGCCTTTCCAGTTATACATACAAAACTTTTCAAAGGACATTTGAAGGTAGTGTGGTATTATTTAACAAACAGTTCTATTATATAGATGCACACTGAAATATTTATGCATAAAATATCTTAGCATTTCTTCAAAATAATAATGGGTGAGGAAATATTGCCAGGAGTCAGTAACTGTTGAAGGTGGGAGACGGTATAACTGAGCAGGACACTGTGGGTCCTTTCTAGGAGAGACCCCTGCCCCATATCCTCTGCCTTAGCTCCTCTCTGAAGTACCTGAATAATAATAACTGTATGTACATTTCCTGAGTTGTTTTACAGATGTTAAAACCATCACCAGAGAATTCTCTGGCAGGCCAGTGGTTAAGAAGTGGGGCTTTTATTGCCATGGGCCCAGGTCCAAACCCTGGTCACCTGGTCAGAGAACTAAGATCCCTCAAGCCACATGGCATGGTCAAAATAATGTTTTTTTAAAGTAAACACCACCAAAGGGAAGAAATTTAACTACTTGATGATCTGAGCATGTACCTCCCTCCAGACTTACTGGTGCCCAAGGATTGATAATGTTGACCCCGGTGACATCGCCCTGGTACCTTACCATCAATCAATCAAAGAACTATGCACAAGCCAATCACATACCCTGAGATGCCCCTTCCTCAACTTGCCTTTCAAAATGCTTCTGAAAACTATCAGGGAGTTTGGGTGTTTTGAGCATTAGCTATCCTGAATTCCTTGCTTGGTTCCCTGCAGTAAATGCTGCATTTCTTTGCACCAAAATTCAAGAGTCAGTAGATTAGCTTTACTTCATGAGGGCAAGTGCACCCAAGTTTGGATTGGTAACAATGGGAATATGGGAATTTACTGTAATATTCTGTCTCCTTTTGTATACATTTGAAACTGACCACAATCTAGAGATAACTCATACCTTCCAAAGCACACCAGTATAGTTTTGTTACAAGTATTGCAAAAACATTAATTTTAATGGTTTAATGTGAAATTTATAGCACAGTTTTAAGGTAAATCTTGTTTCTAATAAAAACCAAAATAACTTGAATAAAATCTAGTTAGTTCTCCTTCACATTCATATATCTCATAAGAGATGAGTTTCTAGTATTTATACCATTTTTTAATATATTCTAGAATGTTCTGTGGTAACATATTTTAGTAATTATATACCGATATTCTTGGATAACTTAACCTTGAGAAAATGTTTTTCATTCCTGACAAAACCAATGCACAACTGTTTCAGTGCATGTGAAGAGATATGAAGAAAATAGGACAACATGTAGTTTTGTTTTTATGTATAAGAAACATATGGTTATGCTTTATTTTAAAATTGTGATTGACAATATGAAAACATTATTTATATTTTAATTTCCAAAATTAACTTTACTCAAAAAAAATTCCCTTTGGCAAGTAAGATTTCAAAAGCAGATGAAAGGCAATGATTTGATGTCCCATTTACAAAATGTAGCTTTACAAGTTATTACATTGAAGAACTAATCTAATGTGTAGGTCATGGCCACTTGAACTATTTCCCAGGTTGACGAAGCAACAAGTTTATTCAGCACCCCTGATTAAAAGGATTAGCACCGATTTTGGAAACATTGAAATATGATTTGAAGCTTGTTTCCTAACATGGAGGAGTCTACAAAGTGTGTTGTTTCTAAACTGTAAACATGATTTTAAGGGATCCAAATGATAACATGGGAATCATGACTTCAGACCCTAAACAGTTTTTCTCCCATGCAAGTATCTCTTCTCTCCTCAGAGACAGTATTATTACTCAGGGCCCTCAACCACCACCGCCACCATCTCCTCCATCCCTTCCTCTTCCCTGGCAGACACACTCATGCGACATTTTCCCACATAATCCCAGACCAGAAGTTAGGATTCTACAGCATAGTTTGATGGTGATGTCTGAAGAGAGCGGGGGCAGTTGATACCAAGGCTTTGGTATATGATCCATTAGTGTGGCTCACTTCCAGCACTCTGGGCCCACAGATTTACAGCTACTTTCACACAAGCCCTTAATTATCTCATTCTTTACATACTGTTCCCAGTCTTTTGTATGTTTTTAGAACAGTGTATATTATTAATCACTTTCATCAGAACACAGCAATATAACATATGAAATACCACCCACTGTCCAATCAGTATTTCAGATGACATAGCACCAAATTGATTTTTATCCTATTTGGTGCTTTTCTCTCTTTGCTGACTTTAAAAGCTAAAGATCATGCCAGAAAACCACCCCCCCCCTTAATTGTCTTGGAAACTCTTATTTTCCATGAGTTCATCTAATACTTTATTAGCCTCATCAATATGTTGAGGCTATACACCCTATTGGTGAAACATGTCCTTCACATCCAGTCTCTACTTGGTACAGTATGCACCGGTGCCTTTAATTTGACCTAAACTACTTTTTCAACCTCCAAAGAGTGACTATTCATCTTGGAATTTTAAAAGACAAATTGACATTAATTTTCTCTGTATACATTCAGATTTTATACGCTTCAATCTCACATTCTTGTTAGTATCTGCTTTTGAAGACTGAAGAGTTCTTTCTTAGAAAATTTCCCCAAGTAAAGTTCTCCAGCCCCTCAACTATATAAACTGCTATCACTGAAAATGTTTCCAGCACTGCTAATGTTCCACCTGTACTCTGTAGCCAGAGCTGAACAAGGAAATCTGCATGTTAAAAAAAGATCAGTGTGGATTTCTGCTGGGTTCCCTGACATTTGACAACTTATACCAGGAGACAGTTACTGCCTTTCTCAGACTGCGCCCAAAACCACAGCATATGACTGCATTCAGTGGTTGGTTGTTAAATCATTCCTTTTGTAAAAATAATAATTATTTAATAAATACTGTCTCCCATGCCTGTTTGGGCTATTGTTGGTACAATGGTGATTGTGCCCACATGGCAATCACAATATGCATAGTCTTTCTCTTCCTAAAAGGAAATTTAATTTGGCTAACACTGAAAAAACACATAAATCCAGTTTGAACATCTGGAAGCTCATGGTTCATGAACTGCTGAAGCCTGACTTGGAGAATTTTGAGCATTACTATACTAGCATGTGAGATGAGTGCAATTGTGCGGTAGTTTGAGCATTCTTTGGCATTGCCTTTCTTGGGGATTGCAATGAAAACTGACCTTTTCCAGCCCTGTGGCCACTGCTGAGGTTTCCAAACTTGCTGGCCTATTGACAGCAGCACTTTCACAGCATCATCTTTTAGGATTGGAAATAGCTCAACTGGAATTCCATCACTTCCACTAGCTTTGTTCATAGTGGTGCTTCCTAAGGCCCACTGGACTTCACGTTCCAGGATGACTGGCTCTAGGTGAGTAATCACACCACTGTGGTTATCTGGGTCATGAAGATCTTTTTTGTATAGTTCTTCTGTGTATTCTTGCCACCTCTTCTTAACATCTTCTGCTTCTGTTAGGTCCACACCAATTTGTTTCTGTCCTTTACTGTGCCCATCTTCGCATGAAATGTTCCCTTGGTATCTCTAATTTTCTTGAGGAGAGCTCTAGTCTTTCTCATTCTGCTGTTTTCCTACATTTCTTTGCACTGATCACTGAGGAAGGCTTTCTTATCTCTCCCTGCTATTCTTTGCAACTCTGCATTCAGATGGCTATATCTTTCCTTTTCTCCTTTGCCTTTAGCTTCTCTTTTTTTCTCAGCTATTTGTAAGGCCTCCTCAGACAGCCAGTTTGCCTTTTTGCATTTCTTTTTCTTGGGGATGGTCTTGATCTCTGCCTCCTGTCCAGTGTCATGAACCTCTGTTCATAGTTCTTCAGGCACTCTATCAGATCTAATCTCTTGCATCTATTTCTCACTTCTATTATAAAATCATAAGGGATTTGACTTAGGTCATACCTGGACGGTCTAGTTGTTTTCCCTCCTTTTTTCTACTGAGGTCTGAAGTTTGCAATAAGCAGTCATGATCTGAGCCACAGTCAGCTCCTAGTCTTGGTGGTTTTTTTTTTTTTTTT
>SJYC01070105.1:0-16512 GCA_006408675.1 Madoqua kirkii
ATAGAGCTTCTCCATCTTTGGCTGCAAAGAATATAATCAGTCAGATTTCAGTGTTGACCATCTGGTGATGTCCATGTGTAGAGTCTTCTCTCGTGTTGTTGGAAGAAGGTGCTTGCTATGACCAGTGTGTTCTCTTGGCAAAATTCTATTAGCCTTTGCCCTGCTTCATTTTGTACTCCAAGGCCAAATTTGCCTGTTACTCCAGGTAGCTCTTGACTGCCTACTTTTGCATTCCAGTCGTCTATAATGAAAAGGACATCCTTGTTGGGTGTTTGTTCTAGAAGGTCTTGTAGGTCTTCACAGAAGAGTTCAACTTCAGCTACTTCACCATCACTGGTTGTGGCACAGACTTGGATTACTGTGTTACTGAATGGCTTGCCTTGGAAGCAGAGATGATTCTGTCATTTTTGAGATTCCGCCCAAGAACTGCATGTTGGACTCTCTTGTTGACTCTGAGGGCTACTCCATTTCTTCTAAGGAGCACGCATACGCTACATCTTCTTTATGCCTTCATCTGTTGATGGGCACCTGAGTTGCTTTGGTATCTTGGCTATCATAAGTAATGCTACTATGAACAATGGGGTGCATATATCTCTTCAAAGTGGTGTTTTTATTTTTCTTTCCCCGATATACTCTAAAAGTGAAATTGCTAGGTCATACAGTAGCTCTATTTTTAGTAGTCTGAGAAACGTCCATACTATTTGCCATAGTACTGTTTTCCACCAATTTCCATTCCAACCAATGGTTTAAAAAAGGAGTCTCTTTCCTCCACATCCTCTCCAACCTTTATTATTTGTGTTCTTTTTGATGTCAGGGGTGAGGTGATATCTCATTATGGTTTTGCTCTGCATCTCCCTGATGATTAACGATGTTCAGTGTCTTTTTCTATAACTACCAGCCATCTCCACCATATGCTACTTTATAAAAGAAACTTACCGTACCTCCTCTGTAAAGAACCAAAGCCAACTAACTGGCACCTAGGAAATACTTTTCTTTGCATGTAGAATACAGGGTCATGCTTCTCCTTACTGGTTTTCATGGTAACTGAGTCTTAAGACACTACATGAAGGTAAACTTATCCTCTTCAACTGATTTGCATTCAAGGACTTGCAGAAGTGAATTAGGACAAGAAAAGTGATTTTAACAGGTAGCGATTTGCAGTGGCTCACAGCCACTATATTTATAACTGACAGTAACCAAATTCTGGCTGCTATCTTTCCATACAGGGGAACCACATTCGTAAAATACCTAGGTATGAAACTCTTGCATAGGGAGTTGCCTTAGGCAATTCTGCTGCAGTAAAGCTGTCTAACATGCAACCTCAAAATCACATTCGCAGGTCTGCAGCATGACATTTGCAGGAGTCAGCTTCTACTGGCTAGGCTTGGCTATAGGTTGAGTTTGGTTGAGCTCCATTCTCTTCTGTTCTACATGTCTCATTACTCTGCAACCTGCCTAGGACATGTTCTTCAAATGGTGGATGGAAAAAACATAAGAGTCCATGCCCAACCATGCAAGCACATTTACATCTTTTGGTCAAACTTGACAAACCTTAGGTCTTCTCATATATCATTGACCAAAACAACTGGCTTGGAACACCCCAAGTCAGAGAAGAGAGGAGTATTTACCACCATCAATGAAGCCATGACTAGGACAGGGAGGGAAGAAAGAATTTTGAGTCAATAATGCAATCTACCACAAGGAAAGGGAATTCTTGGAGTGGCAGGGAGAAGGTGAATGGGGAGAGTCCAATCTCAGTCCATCTTGGGTCTCCAAACCGGCAGCAGGACTAGACTGACTTATGGTTTGGATGACTGTAATGACTGACAGCAACATCAATAAAGTACTCAGACTGGCAATTATGCAATAAACATAGATGACAATTCAGACTTTAAAAACCAGTGACGCTTAAAGAAAAATCTGGTGACAGCTTTTGTTCATGCCACAAATCTAGTTTGAATAAACCAAGGGGTCGCAAAAAGCACGCATTTGAAAATGTAGATGTTGTTAGGCTTCCATCTAGTGGTCAACAAGAGCATCTGCTCAAGATGGATGCTGAATAAAGCATGTTAAAGGCAGACCAAAAGTGAAAACAAACAAAAAATACATTTAGTAAGAGTGAGGCTGAAAAGTCAAATTCAATGGATGTTAAAAGACAGAGTATTTATAGGCCAGGAACTTGTTTCTCAAGGATTTCTTTCTTCTGTAGTATACCTAGAACAGTTTCACACACAGAAAAGAACAAGTAAGTATTGATGGATTCAATAATAGGGCTTGGTATTTGCCAGGGGCTAGAGGGAAGGGGATTGGGAAGTGACTGCTAATGGGTATGAATGAGTACATGGCTTCCTGGTGGCTCAGATGGTAAAGCATCTGTCTGCAATGTGGGAGACCCAGGTTTGATCCATGGGTTGGGAGGATCCCCTGGAGAAGGGAAATGGCAGCCCACTCAGGTACTCTTGCCTGGAAAATCCCACGGGCAGAGGGGCCTGGTAGGCTACAGGCCCCTGGTAGGCCCGTGGTGTTGCAAAGAGTCAGACACAGCTGAGCGACTTTACTTCATTTCATTGATGGATTCAGTTTTACCAGTTTCCTTTTCCCATAAGTGAAGTGAAGTCACTCAGTCGTGTCCGACTCTTTGTGACCCCGTGGACTGTACCCACCAGGCTCCTCTGTCCATGGGATTCTCCAGGCAAGAATACTGGAGTGGGTTGCCATTTAAGAAGTATTCAGTCCTTTTTTTCCTGAATGTTTTATTCATCTTATTCTAGTACTGGGTGGTAGAAAAGAAGCCATCATTAACATGAAAATTTGCTTCCTTCAATATTGCCAAGTGATGAAAGGAGTAACATTTCATGACAGATTAGCTGCACAGCCTATTCGAATTTCCTCTCTGTTGCACAGTCTGATCTTTGGCTGACACACTGCTTTAAAAAAGAAAAAATGACAGCCTTATCAAGATATGATTGCATACCATACAGTTCCAAGTATACCACTCAATGATTTTTAGTACATTCAAAGAGTAAAGCAACAATCACACGACTACATCATTTCAAGGCATTTTCATTATCCCCCAAAGAAGCCATGTGCCCATCATACCCATTAGCAGTCACTCCCCATTCCCCTTCCCTCCATCCCCTGGCAAATACTAATCTACATTTTTTTCTGTATAGGTTTGTCCATTCTAGCCATTTCACATAAATGGAACTGTGCCATATACAGCCTTCTGATACAGATTAAAATAAAATTTTTAAAACATATCAAGGAAAATCTAGAAAGGAGATGTATCATGCTTCAAGGGCAATCTTAGCATGAAGGTTGGATTTCCATCTTTTAGAGGTTAAAGCGTCTGCCTCTAATATGGAAGACCTGGGTTCAATCCCTGGGTCGAGAAGATCCCCTGGAGAAGGAAATGGCAACCCACTCCAGTGTTCTTGCCTGGAGAATCCCAGGGACAGGGGACCCTGATGGGCTGCCTTTATGGGTCGCACAGAGTCGGACACGACTGAAGTGACTTAGCAGCAGAGCCTAAAAGGAACTCTCAGTCTGTCCCAGGTCTTTGTTTCAGTATCTTGCATCATCACACAGTAGAAAGAGTTTTCACTTAGACATCTATTCCAAATGGCCAGTTCACCCACAGAACCTAAAGCTGACCCACTGGCCTCTCCCTGGGGCCAGCCCCCAATACTAGTAGACACGCTCCTCAACATCTTAGCTTTGTCCCAGGTTAAAAGATATTGCTTGGCTTGCAACAAACTCTTCCCTCTGCTTGATTCAGATTTCTTTTGTTCCTCATTCGTTCCATTTCTTAAGGTGGGAAGTTCGATAATTTCAGACTTCTTTTTGTTTGCTAATATAGGCGTTTGGTTCTTATACATTTCCATCTAAGCACTGATTTAGCCACATCTCACACAGGCTGATATGTTGTCTTTTCCTTACTGCCTACCAAGTCACTCCAGTCATGTCTGACTCTTTGTGACCCTATGGACTGTAGCCTTCCAGGCTCCTCTGCCCATGGGTCCATTCCGAATAATTTTAATACACCCGTTATTCTTTGACTTTTGGATTGTTTAGAAGTATAGTGTATTATTAGCTTTCAAATATTGGGGGATTTATAAAATATCTTACTGTTAATGATTTCTAGTTCAATCCCACTGTGGTCAGAGAACATATGTTGCATGATTTAAATCTGTTAAAATTTACAGAGACCTGTTGTGTGGCCCAGAATTTAGTCTGTCTCAGTAATTGCTCCATGTATACGCAAAAGTGACACGATTCTAAAGAATAAGTTTCTAAAGATTCCTCTCTTATGTGCCTATGATTTTTCTTCACATGCATATCATTTCTTTTTCTTCCTCTTTCTTCTGCTTATTCTAGTAAGTAATACTCCACTGATTGACTACAGAGAAAAAACTATGTGGTTTTTAAGTCATGCACATGAATTAACTTTTTAAAAAGAACAAGCATTTTATTTTCAAATAGTCAAAAGTGATACTTGACTCATACTGGCAGATTAGAAACAAGAAAAATTATCTAAATGAGAAAGGATAGAGTTAGCAAACCGGAGATTTTGAGGCATGCCTGAAAGATAAAACCATGATATGCTTTCACAATTATAAAACCAGAGAATTAAAAGTAACTGCAGCAGACTACTGGGAGATTATGATAGCAAAGGAGGAGGACGCTGAGCTTACCTCCCCTCATGAACAGATCAAAAACACATCTACACATGGAGTAATTCATCACTGAAAACAAAACGGAGGCTGACAGGAACGCTCTTCTATTCTACAATGAAGATTCTACAATGAAGACTGGAAGAAAGAGACACATAGGAAGGAAGGGAGGGAGGGAGGAGAAGCAAGAGGATTGGGACCTGTGCTCCTAGCAGGGAACACAGACGAGGGAGATCACATATGCTTGGGATCTTCCTGGGGAGTGAGCGGTTCAAACCACATACTGGGCACCCCAGACCCAGGGTCTGATCCGGGGAAGATGAGTCCCCGTGGCTGGCTTGAAGACCAATAGCACTGGCAAGGGTGCTGTGAGAAACCTAGAACCACTCATGTACACACTTGCTGGCTGTTAAAACAAGGCAGGGGAGGAAGATTGAGACTGACTGGGACTCCATCCAGTTTCCTGCAACCACCCTAGGGCATACCCCAGTCTACTCCAAGTGCATGCTCTGGCCCGTCTTGCTCCATCACACAGCTCCCCACTAAGGCAAAGGCTGCCATTGCTGAAGAGAGCGCACAGTTGTGGGGTATGGAGCTGGCTCAGACCCAGCACTACATCTAAATGGGGCAAGGGCAGCCAGTGATGGCACTCTAGGGAGGCAGCAGGTCAGGAATATCTGGAACTCAGACTGGGTGCTGGGACGAACCAAGCACAAGCCCAGACCCACACATGGAACCCACTCTGGCCCCTCTTGCTCCAGCGCTGCTCCCTTCCATGGTCAAAATGTTGATGCTGGGAGAAGGGAGAACATACATTTAGGGGAAACATAACCAGCTTAGACCCAACCCTCTAGGCTTCAGCTCCAGCACTTTGGGACTCAATCCCACCCCTAATAGACTGGCATTTGCCACTCAGCATAGGAGAAGTCCCATCTCATGCCTGGCTCTGACTCTAGCTCCTCCATCTCGAGCCCTACTGCCCACCAAGGTGATAGCTGCCAGGAAATCCTTGGTGAAGATATGATTCATGCTCACTTCAGATTCAGCTCTACCACCAAAGCTACTGAGCACACACACATTGTATAAGGATGCTCCCACAAAAGGACACGCCTTCAAGAATGGGATTGGTAACTGTTTTACCTAATTTCATAGAGATAGACAAAGTTAAACAAAATGAGAAGATGAAGGAATTTATTCACACACACACAAGAAAAAATTGAAAAAAATACTGAAACAGATAAATAATTTACCAGATAAAGAGTTCAAATAATTAGTAATAAGAATGCTAAGTGAACTAGGGAAAAAATAGATGAATATAACAAGAATTTTAACAAGGAATAAGACAATATAAAAAAGAACCAGTCAGACCTGAAGAATACAATAAGTTAAATGGAAAAAAAAAAAACTACAAGGGATTAACAGCAGACTAAGTGATACAGAAGCATGCCTAAGTGATCTGAAAGATAAAATAATGAAAACCACTCAATCACCACTGCAACACAAAAAAATCCAGTTCAAAAAATGAGAACTGAAGGGATGTCTAGGACAACATCAAATAATACTAACATTTGTGTTATAGAATACATAAAGGAGTACAGTTAATAAGAAAAAAACAGAGGTCAAAAATAAATTTGATAGATTTATGCATGAAAACTTCACAATCCTGAAGGAAGTTGTTATCCAGGTATAGGGAGCAGAGAAGGTCCACAATAAAATGAAAGCAAAAAGACCTACACCAGAACGGATCATAATTAAAATGGCAAAAATTAAACAGAATTCTAAAGGAAACAAGAGAAAAATAGAATCAAATACAAGGGAACACCCATAATGCTCTCAGCTGACTTATAGCAGAAAGTTTGCAAGCCAAAAGGTAGAGGCATGGTATTTTAAAGTGATTAAAAGGAAAACACTATAACCTAGATACCTTACCCAGCAAACTTATCATTCAGAATTGAAAAAAAGATAAGAAACTTTCCAGAGAAGCAGAAATTAAGAGTCCATCAATACTAAATCAATCCTAAAGAAAATGGTAAAGAATCTCCTCTGCATAGAAAATCAAAGGCTACAACAAGAACTAAGAATCTACAGAAAAGGTAAACCCTACTAGTAAAGGCAAATATATAGTAAAAGTTATGGAGTAACTACTAAAATAAGCTAGGATAGATATAAAAACACAAAAAACTGAAAAGATCAACAATAACAGTTAAGGTATAAATATGAAGATATAAAGTATGACATCAAAAGCACAAAATGTGAAGGAAGGGAGCTAAAATAATGAAGACCTTTTACAATATGTTTGAATTTAAATGACTACCAGTTTAAAACAATTATAGTTATAAGTCACCATATCTGAATCCCAAGGTAACCACAAATCAAAAACCTACAACAGATTCACAAAATCTAGAGAGAAAGGAACACAACTATGCTGCTAAGGAAAACCATCCAATCATCAGGGAAGAAATTAAAAGAAGAAAAAACAGAGGGTCACTACACAAATAACCAGTAAACAACAAACTGGTAATAAGTACATACACATCAATGATCACTTTAAAGTTCAATGGGCTTAATGATCCAATCTGAAGAAAAAAGGTGGATGACTGGATAGAAAGAAAAAAAGTCTTGATAGATAGAAAACAAAAAAGACCATCTATATGCCACCTACAAGAGATTTATTTAAGAGCTAAAGACAAGCATAGGCTTAAAGTGAAAGGATGGAAAAAGATTTCTCATGCAAATGGAAATGACAAAAAAGCAGAGGTGGCAATACTCATATTAGACAAAAGAGACTTTAAAACAAAGTCTATAACAAAAGACAAAGAAGAGCATCATATAATGATAAAGGGATCAATACCAGAAGAGGATATAACATTTGTTATCATATATGCATCTATTATAGGAACATCTAAATATATAAAGCAAATAGGTCAGACATAACAGGAGAAACAGACAATAATAGAATAATAGTAGGGAACATTAACACCTCACTTATATCAATGGACAGATCATCCAGACAGAAAATCAAACAAGGAAACAATAGTCTTAAATGACACAATACACCGGTTGGACTTCATAGATATCTATAAGACATTCTATCCAAAAATAGCAGGATGCATATTCAAGTGCACATGGAATAGTCTCCAGGTTGGATCACATACTAAGGCCAAAAAACCAGTCTCAACAAATTTAAGAAGATAGAAAGTATAGCAAGCATTTTTTCAGACCACAGTGGTATAAAACCAGAAGTTAATTACAGGAAGAAAAATGGGAAAGCACTACAAACACCAGTGGGTCAATGAAGAAATCAAAGAGGATATTAGAAAATACCTCAAGACAAATGGCAATGGAAACACAACTTTCCAAAATCTATGAGATAAGGGGACTTCTCTGGCAGTTCAGTGGTTAAGACTCTGCACTTCCAATGCAGGAGGTGTGGGTTCAAATCTGGTTGGGAAACTAGTAGTAAGATCTCACATGCTGTATGGTATAGTCCCCTCTGCAAACAACCACCACCACCATCCAAAAAAAAAAAAAAAAAAAAACCCACCCACAGAATAAACCCAAAATCTATGGATCGCAATCACAGCAGTTCTAAGAGGGAACATTATAGTGATGCAACCATACCTCAAGAGACAAAAACCTCAAACAAACAACCTAACCTACCATCTATGGGAATTAGAAAAATAAGAACACAGTTAGTAGAAGTAAGGAAATTATAAACAGCAGAGAGAAAATAAGAGAGACTCAAAAACCAATAGAAAAGGTCAATGAAGCGAAGAGCTTTTTTGAAAAGATAAACCCACAATATTGATTATTCCAATCCAAGAATGTGGTATACCTCTCTATTTGTTTGTGTCATCTTTAATTTCTTTCATCAGTGTGTTATAGTTTTCTGCATACAGGTCTTTTGTGAATTCTCTTTATGTAAGATTATTCCTAAGTATTTTATTATTTTTGCTGCAATGGTGAATAGGATTGTTGTCTTAATTTCACTTTCTGACTTTCCTTTGTTAGTGTATAGGGGTACAAAAGATTTCTGTGTATTAATTCTATACTCTGCCACTTTGCTATACTCAATGATTAGGGCTAGTAATTTTCTGGTGTCATCTTCAGGGTTTTCTATGAAAGAATCATGTTATCTGCCAACAGTGAGAGTTTTACTTCTTCTTTTCTAATCTGGAGTCCTTTTATTTCTTTTTCTTCTCTGATTACCATGGCTAGGACTTTCCAAACTATGTTGAATAATAGTGGTGAGTGTGGGCACCCTTGTTTTAAATGACCATATTCCTCAAAGCAATCTATAGATTCAATGCGATCCCGATCAAATTACCAATGGTATGCTTCACAGAACCAGAACAAACAATTTCAAAATTTGTATGGAAACACAAAAGTCCCCAAACAGCCAAAGCAATCTTAAGAAGAATGGAGTTGGATGAATCAACTTCCCTGACTTCAGTTCATATTATAAAGCTAGAGGTATTAAGACACTCTGGTACTGGCACAAAAACTGCAATATGGACCAATGTGTTCTACTGGTCTACATTTCTATAGATAGAAAGCCCAGAGATAAATCCATGCACCTATTGGCACCTTATCTTCAACAAAGGAGGCAAAAACATACACCAGAGAAAAGACAGTCTCTTCAATAAATGGTGCTGGGAAAATTGGGCAGCTATATGGAAAAGAATGGAATTAGAGCATTTCCTAACACCATACACACACACACAAATAAAAACTTTAAATGGATTAAAGACCTAAATGTAAGACCAGAAACTGTAAAACTCTTAGAGGAAAACATAGGCAGAACACTCTGACATAAATCACAGCAAGATCTTCTATAACCTATGTCCTGTAGTAAAGAAAATAAAAACAAAAATAAACAAGTGGGACCTAATTAAACTTGAAAGCTTTGGAACAATGAAGGAAACTAGAAGGAAGATGAAAAGACAACTCTCAGAATGGTAGAAAGTAATAGCAAATGAAACAACTGAAAAAGGATTAATCTCCAAAATATACAAGCAGCTCAGGCAGCTCAATACCAGAAAAACAAACAACCCAATCAAAAAGTGGGCAGACCTAAACAGACATTTCTCCAAAGATGACATACAGATGGCTAATAAACACAAGAAAAGATGCTCAACATCGCTCATTATTAGAGACATGCAAATAAAAATTACAATGAGGTATCACCTTACACTGGTCAGAATCACCATCGTCAAAAAATCTACAAACAATAAATGCCAGAGAAGGTGTGGAGAAGAGGGAACCCTCCTGCACTGTTGGTAAGAATGCAAATGGATACAGCCACTATGGAGAACACTATGCAGATTCCTTCAAAACACAACAAAAAACTAGGATTAAGACTATCATATGAGCCAGCAATCTCACCACTGGACCTATACTCTGAGGAAAGCATAATTGAAAAAGACACACATACCCCAATGTTCACGGAAGCACTAGGTACAATAGCTAAGACATGGAAGCAACCAAATCTCTATGGGCAGAGGAATGGATAAACAAATTGTGATATATGTAAGCAATGGAATATTACTCAGCCATAAAAAGGAACACATCTTAATCAGTTCTAATCAGGTAGATGAACCTAGAGCCTATTGCACAAGGTGAAGCTAAGTTAAAAAGAGAAGACAAATATCATATATTAATGCATATATATGGAATCTAGAAAGAGGATACTGATGATCCTATTTTCAGGGCAGTAAGGAGATACAGACATAAAGAACAGACTTAGGGTCACAGAGCGGGAGGGAGAGGGTGAGCTGACCTGAGAAAGTAGTACTGAAACATACATTACCATGTGTAAAATAGAAAGCCAGAGGGAAATTGCTGTATGATGCAGGGAACCCAAAGCCAGTGCTCTGTGACAACCTAGGGGGTGGGATGGGAGGTTTGAGAGGGAGGGGACATATGTATACCTATGGCTGATTCATGCTGATGGATGGCAGAAGCTATCACAATACTGTAATTATCATCCAACTAAAAATTAAAAGAAAAAAATTTAAGATAAACAAACCCCAAATCCTAAAGACAAAAAGAGAGAGGACCAAAGGAAACCAAATAAGAAATGAAAGAGGAGAAATTATTATTAATATTACAAAAGTTCAAAAATCATGAAAGAATATTTCAAACAGTTATATGCCAACAAATAGGACAACCTAGTAGAAAATGAATGCTGCTGCTGCTGCTATGTTGCTTCAGTCTTGCCCGACTCTGTGCGACACCAGAGACGGCAGCTCACCAGGCTCCCCCGTCCCTGGGATTCTCCAGGCAAGAACCCTAGAGTGGGTTGCCATTTCCTTCTCCAATGCATGAAAGTGAAAGTGAAGTCACTCAGTCATGCCCGGCCCTCAGTGCCCCCATAGATTGCAGCTCTCCAGGCTCCTCCATCCGTGGGATTTTCCAGGCAAGAGTACCAGACTGGGGTGCCATTGCCTTCTCCAGAAAGAAAAAAAAAAAAAAAAGGATAAATTTCTATAAACTCAAAAATTTCCAAGACTGAATCTGAAAGAAACAAAAAATCTGAACGGACTGTTTACTAGTATTAAAATTCAATTAGTAATCAATGAACTATCAGAAAGGGAAATCAAGAAAAAAATCTCATTTCAAATCACATCAGAAAATATATAGGAATAAACTTAACCAAGGAGGTGAAAGACTTATACTCTGAAAACTATAAAACACTGATGAAGGAAACTGAAGATGATACAAAGAAGGGGAAAGCTGTGGCACCTTCACAGATGAGAAGAATACTGATAAAATGTCAACATTATCAAAAGCAATCTACAGATTTAATGCAATCCCTCTCAAAATACCCATGACATTTTCCACAATACTTAGAAGAAATAATCCTAAAATTCATATGGAACCACACAGACAAAGCAATCTTAAGAAAAAAAGAACAAAGCAGGAGCTCGGGAGCTATCATGCACCGTGATTTCAGACTATGCTACAAAGCTACAGTATCAAAACAGTAGCTAAAAAAGGCACAAAACAGATGCATAGATCAGTGGAACAGAATAGAGAGCCCAGAAAGAAAGCCATGTACATTATGGTCAACTAGCCCACCACAAAAGAAAGCAAGAATATGCAACAGAAAAAAGACAGTCTCTTCAATGAGTGTGCTGGGAAAACTGGATAGCAACATGTAAAAGAATGAGATTAGAACATTTCCACACCATATACAAAAACAAATTAAAACGGGATTAAAGACCTACATGTTAGAACAGAAACCATAGAACTCCTAGAAGAAAAGCCACTATTTGACAAAAAAAGGTAGCAGTATTTTGGACCTGTCTCCTAAGCAAAAGAAATAAAAGAAAAAATAAACAAATGGGACATAAGTAAATTGAAAACTATTGCACGTCAAAGGAAGCCATCACCAAAACAGAAAGACAACCAACTGAATGGGAGAAAATGTTTTCAAATGATATAGCAACATGTAAAAGAATGAGATTAGAACATTTCCACACCATATACAAAAACAAATTAAAACGGGATTAAAGACCTACATGTTAGAACAGAAACCATAGAACTCCTAGAAGAAAAGCCACTATTTGACAAAAAAAGGTAGCAGTATTTTGGACCTGTCTCCTAAGCAAAAGAAATAAAAGAAAAAATAAACAAATGGGACATAAGTAAATTGAAAACTATTGCACGTCAAAGGAAGCCATCACCAAAACAGAAAGACAACCAACTGAATGGGAGAAAATGTTTTCAAATGATATGAATGATTAAGGAGTTAATATGAAAAATATGTTACCAACTCATACAACTCAATTAAAAAAAAAAAAAGAAAAAGGACCCAAACAACCCAACTGAAAAATGGGCAGAACACGTGAGTGTACATTTTTCCAGGGAGGACATACAGATGGCCAACAAAGAATATGCAACAGAAAAAAGACAGTCTCTTCAATGAGTGTGCTGGGAAAACTGGATAACAACATGTGAAAGAATGAGATTAGAACATTTCTACACCATATACAAAAACAAATTAAAACTGGATTAAAGGCCTACATGTTAGAACAGAAACCATAGAACTCTTAGAAGAAAAGACACTATTTGACAAAAAAGGTAGCAGTATTTTGGACCTGTCTCCTAAGCAAAGGAAATAAAAGAAAAAATAAACAAATGGGACATGAGTAAATTGAAAACTATTGCATGTCAAACGAAGCCATCACCAAAACAGAAAGACAACCAACTGAATGGGAGAAAATATTTTCAAATGATATGAATGATTAATGGGTTAATACGAAAAATACGTAACCAGCTCATACAACTCAATAAAAAAAAAAAAGAAAAAAGGACCCAAACAACCCAATTGAAAAATGGGCAGAACACGTCAGTGGACATTTTTCCAGGGAGGACATACAGATGGCCAAAAGGCACATGAAAAGATATTCATCACTAATCAGAGAAATGCAAATCAAAAACACTTGAGAAATCTCCTCATACCTGTCAGAATGGCTATCATCAAGAAGACCACAAATAGCAAGTGCTGGCAAGGATGTGAAGAAAAGAGAACCCTAGTACTCTCTTGGTGGGAATGTAAATTGGTACAGCTACTGTAGAAAACAGTATGCAGAATTCTCAAAAAATGAAAAATAGGACTACCGTATGACCCAGCAATTCCACTCCTAGGCATATATCCAAAGAAAATAAAATAAAAACACTAATTTGAAAAGATGCATATAACCCAATGTTCATAGCAACATTATTTACAATAGCCCAAGTATCCATCAACAGATGGATGGATAAAGATGTAGTGTACAGAATACTATAATGGAATGCTATTCAGCCATAAACAGACAAAATCTGCCATTGCAACAACATGAATGGACCTGGAGGATATTATGCTTCATGAAATAAGTCAGACAGAGAAAGACCTATACTGTATGCTACCACTTCTATTTAGAATCCAAAAAATAGAGCAAATGAATGTAACAAAACAGAGATAGATTTCCAGATTTAGATAACAAACTAGCGGTTAACAGGTTCCACTCCTAGGGAAGGGGAGACAGAAAGGGGAAAGGGAGAAGGAGAAAGAAAGGAAGAGGTACAAGACAGGAGTAGGGAACTGAGAGGTACAAACCACTCTGTATAAAATAAAGAAGCTACTAAGATATAGCACAGGGAACAGAACCAGTTATTTTTATAGTAACTTTGAACAGAGAATAGTCTATAGGAATATTGACTCACTACGTTGTACACCTGAAACTAACATAGTATAAATCAACCATACTTCATAAAAAAGAAAGAAGAAAATAATATGCCTGAAGTAGAAAGCCAAGCACATTCAAAGAAAGTTCAAGAACAGCGTTGATGAAATCCAACCAGTGCAGAAGGTCCTGGTGGACTGTGAGGTTGAAGAGCTCCTCTCTGAACAACAGTTCTGTTTGCCACACCCAAGCTCTGACCCCACCCCAATCTTCCTTACCTTGGACAAAGCCAAAGTGCCATTTGATCAGCTTAATCTCCCAAAACTACACTCCAAAGACAGTGACTTACTTGACCAGGAAAGGAACCCAAATTAGAGCAGACATGAGGCAAAACAGAAGGACACATCTATCTGAAGAGCGATCCACATTAGTTTTCTGATGTCAGAGAAATGCCATGCTTTTAGCATTTGGAAGGGTCCCTATACTGCCTTAGAAGTTTTATGCCACATACACCCAAAGGAACTGACACACTCCCCCCTACCATACCAAAGAGATGCATGTTGATGAAACGGATGTCATAACTGTACATCAGATCCATGCTAATCATTTCATTCTGAAGCTAATCAAATGAATCCTTTGCTCCCAAATATGGATGGACAAATGCTTGCCAGATTTTGAGGGAAATGAACGAGAGGATCATGATGATCAAACAGAACTATTTCTGGAGGAAAAAATACTAATGTAATACAGGAAAAGAAAAGAACATTACCAAAACATGCAAATTCATGTCCTCTAAGGCAGCCAGTGGGTTTATGAAATGAGAATAGGGTGCTGTAAATGGGAGCAATTAGAGAACGAGAGAAAGGCCTCGAAACACAGAAATATTACAGCAAAATGTAAAATGTAATAGATGCCAGGTGCTCAGCTCAGTCTCTGCCCCACCCAGGCTCTGGTGGAACCTGGAACACTGGGCTCGAGCTCCGCCCACCAGCACGCGCCGTCTCCAACGGAAATGGAACATCCGTCCCCCTCGTAAACCTGGTAACGGAACCCGCTTCCAGTTCATCCCACAGCTGCCGCCCTGATTTGAGCCGCCTGTCTCAGGCCACCTTCATAGTCCACCCTGGGTACTCTCCCAGCCACCTGTACCGGCGCCGTGGCTTCTCCGTCACTCTCGCCTTCTCACCTGGCCCACCTGCGGTGCGAGTCAGGCTGCCCGCACCGCCCTCGCAGGCGCGCCAGAACTACCACCCAGAGTGTGAGGCTGCGCTCAACAGCCACGCCGCCCTGGAGCTCCACGCCTCCTCCCAGTGCCTGGCAGTGGCCTTCTACCTCGACCGCGATGATGTGGGCTTAAAGCGCTTCTCCCGCTTCTTCCTGCTCCACTCCCACGAGCATAGCAAGAGGGCTGAGAGCCTCATGTCCCTGCAGAACCAGCGTGGGGGCCGCGTCTCCTTCCATAACATCAGGAAGCCGGAGACCCAAGAGTGGGAGAGTGGTCTCAAAGCCATGCAAGATGCTCTGAACGTGGAGGAGCACATCAACCAGAGCCTGCTCGACCTGCACCAGCTGGCCACCGAAAAGTGCGACCCCCACCTGTGCCACTTCCTGGAGACCGGCTACCTGGATCAGCAGGTGGAGTTCATCAAGGAGCTGGCGGGACACATCAGCATCCTGAGTAAGACGGGGTCCGCGGAAGACGGCCTGGCACAGTACCTCTTTGAAAAGCTTACCATGCGTGACGGTGACAAGAAAGACTGATACCTGGACTCTAAGTCCAAAAGTGGACTTTTCCCAGAGTCAGGGGTGATTGCACAAAGTCACTCTGTCTGCTATGCAGTCCCCAGTATTGCCCTTGCAGAAAAGTTCACTGAAGTTTTGCTTCTTTCAGCTTTGCCATTCCTTGCAATAAAGTTATTGGTTCCTGAAGAAATAAAGGTCTCTGGTTGATGTGTGTGTGCAAACTCCTAAGTTTGCAAGTTTTAAAACAGGTATCCAGGACTCTCTCCAGCTGCCAATGCCCTGTCCATAGACAGGTTGGGATTTCCACAGAGGGAGGGAGAAGGGGTTCCATGGGACCCTGGAAAATATAAAATCCATTTCCCCCTAATAAGCAATGTGGTATATGGGGGGGTGAGGTGAGGCTCTGGTGAATGTGGGTGCCCGTGAAGAGTAGAAGTATGAAAATCACAATAATGGTGCCTCTGGAGGAAGAATGAAGGGAATGGGATGGGTCATGGATTAAAATAAAGGGTTCCCAAATTTTACCTGAAAACTCTGAGTTTACTAAAATATGTAAATGTTAGTGTTTGTTGATTCTGGGAAGCAGGATGGAAATCACAGACAGCAGAATTGTGAAGACCCCCTTTGACAAGCTCACTCTGGGCGTCGGTGACAAAGGTAACTGAGCCTTAGGCTGGACTGTCCACAGACAAAGGGGTTGACTCCCTAAGTCACCACGCTGGACATGCATGTTGTCCTTACAAAACATGCAAAAGCATTTTTGTTGTGCACTTTCTTCCATTAAGGTTTCATGGCACCCCAGGCCCCAACTACCTCAATAGAAGGACTGAAAAACATAAGGCCAAGATTGAAGGACAATTTGTAGTACTGAATATCAAGCAGCATGAATCTCTCTGAATGTTAAGATTCTGACACTGGCTGCTTTG
>SJYC01070107.1:0-10010 GCA_006408675.1 Madoqua kirkii
GTGCTATAATCTTCATTTTTAAGAAAGTATTAAAGCACAATTATGAGGAAATATAGAAAGAAAGTACTGTTTAGCTAAACTTGTTCATACTTTAGTGAATGTTAAAAGCAATCTATTATCTCAAAAATGGCTCAAGCTATCTATGTGGCATTCAAAATAGGATACAAAGTCTGCAAATTTCTAACTGTGATCTTTGAACAGCATACATGACACAGAAGAAATAATATTGTATGTTCTGAATATTTTTTCTCAGATACAGACAGCCTTAGAATTTATATGGGAACAGATTTTATCTGGTAAATAAGAACAAATTGAAAGAATGGAAGAGTTTTTAAAGGAGAACAGAAGAAAAGAAAAACAACAGAAAATCAGGTGTACTCTTTCCTTGGGAAACCTTTTTGCTGGGAAATAATGTCTACCCACTGTCAAGAAGATAAGGTAATAGGGTCGCACCTCTCCAGATCTACAGAGGAGGAGCCAGCGGCCACACTGAGGTTGGGAAGAATCTGATTTTGAGATCAACTGAGTAGACATAGGTGGCCACAGTCTGGAATGAGGTAACCATCCAGATGGGCCCAGCAGCCCTCTAGGTATTCCAGCACCTCATCCCATCCTCTGAAGGTAGGCATTCCCTGGGTTTGTGGCTGCCTATAAGAAGATAAGGTAATAGGGTCGCACCTCTCCAGATCTACAGAGGAGGAGCCAGCGGCCACACTGAGGTTGGGAAGAATCTGATTTTGAGATCAACTGAGTAGACATAGGTGGCCACAGTCTGGAATGAGGTAACCATCCAGATGGGCCCAGCAGCCCTCTAGGTATTCCAGCACCTCATCCCATCCTCTGAAGGTAGGCATTCCCTGGGTTTGTGGCTGCCTATGCACCAAAGAATTGATGCTTTCAAACTGTGGTGCTGGAGAAGACTCTTGAGAGTCCCTTGGACTGCAAGGAGATCCAACCAGTCCATTGTGAAGGAGATCAGCCCTGGGATTTCTTTGGATGGAATGATGCTAAAGCTGAAACTCCAGTACTTTGGCCACCTCATGCAAAGAGTTGACTCATTGGAAAAGACTCTGATGCTGGGAGGGATTGGGGGCAGGAGGAGAAGGGGATGACAGAGGATGAGATGGCTGGATGGCATCACTGACTTGATGGACATGGATCTGAGTGAACTCCGGGAGTTGGTGATGGACAGGGAGGCCTGGCGTGCTGCCTTTCATGGGGTCGCAAAGAGTCAGACATGACTGAGCAACTGAACTGAATTGATGCCATAATCTCCCTATTTCCTTTCTGGTCAGCTTAATCTACTTCATGACCTCAACCTGTCTATGTATACGCTAATATATCCCATATGTGTATTTCCAAACCTGATCTCCCACCCGAGTGTCAGATTCATTTTTCTGGCTGCCTGCATGACAGTTCCACTTGGGTATCTAATAGGCATCCCAGATTTTACATGACATGTCTTCCCAGCTCCACGAGTCCCCCTGAAGACACCCGCAGCTTCATAAATTGCACGACCATCAGGCAGGGTGTTCAAATCCGAACTGGATCCTAGGTTATTTTCACCATTTCTCATCTGTCACTTCTGGTCCGTAAAGCAAACATTATAGACAGATGCAATTCATCTGAAATTTGTCTACATCTCTTCCTCTGCCAACACCGCAGTTCAAGCCACCATTGTTTCTCTAGGCCTTCTACAGAGACTCTAAGTTGGTCTTCCAGCTTCAACTCTCTTCACTCTGTGCATTCTTCAAAGCAGCCAGTGTCAGAATCTTAACATTCAGAGAGATTCATGCTGCTTGATATTCAGAATTGTTGTCAAACAGCACTAAACCAAGTGGCTAAGATAGAGTCTTTGAAAATCGAAAATATTAGCTAATGTTTACAAAGTATGTAAGAAGCAATTATATTTCTGGGGAAAAAAACTCAGTTTTTTAGATAATAGCTGTACTTATTTAATACCCTATCCAATGACATTTTTAAAGGTCTAACATTTTCACAACTTACCTGAGTTTAGCATTTTTACAAACAGGGCTCATTTGATCCTTATACATTCGCAGGTATACTTTGATGTTACTGTTTATCCTAATTTTATAGCTAAAAGACCACGGCACTGGAAGATTAAGTAAGTGGTAGAGGTAGGATTAATCAGTTTGTTATATTATCCTGCAATTTCAACAGAAGAATGAAAAATGATGATTGGCCAAGTGAATGCTAGCATTAATAAAGAAGACTGATATTATAAGATTATGAACCATAATAATTATGAGTTACTAACATGGGGCACAATACTTTGGGCTTCCCTGGTGGCTCAGAGGTTAAAGCATCTGCCTCCGATGCAGGAGACCTGGGTTCGATCCCTGGGTCAGGAAGATCCCCTGGAGAAGGAAATGGTAACCCACTCCAGTATTCTTGCCTACAGAATCCCATGGACAGAGAAGCGTGGTAGGCTACAGTCCACGGGGTCGCAAAGAGTCGGATATGACTGAGCAACTTCACTTCACTTCATTTAATAAAAATATCAGCAAAGAGTACATTATGAAAAGAGTAGTCAGAGTTGTGGATGAAACTATATGCTGGTATCAGTGGAGAGAGGCCAGGCTGAAAAGCGTAAGAGCAGTATAAACACAAAAATCAGTTGCATTTGAAATAAGGATTCCTTTCCATGAAGTGCAAAAATCCTGGCATATTTTCTGTTTTGAAAATCCACTCCTGTCCCTGAATTTAATGCATTACCAACTCTGTGATATAAAGCTGAAAGCACCGTGGCTTAACATTCATCTTTAAATGAAAGCAAATCACCATGAATTATGTCTCAATGCAATGGTTCCCAATATGTTCAAACATTAGGATGTCTTTCTAATGAAAAGACATTTAAACATCCATATAATATGAAACGTGTTTGCACATGAGTGTATTAGTAAGAAACCGATACAATAACTCCAGGTACCTTCCATTCCAGCATTTGTAGCTTTATCATTTGGGAACTATTTTTAAGAACTTTAAGGACATTTGTCTTTGATAACTTAGGAGTTCCCTAGGAGGTCTTCAACTTGGAATCAGAAATAAAGCAGGCAAATTATTCTTTATGTGTAAACAAAATTACAGAATAATTCAAATTTTTTCTTTGTCTATATATTTTTGAATATATATATTTGATTGGTATTTGACACACTTTCTCATTTTTGCTTTATTTTAGGAATAACCTGAACCTCATTTTGGTTGCAAACAAGTGAATTCTAACTTGATTCAGGTTTGGTAGGAGGGAATATATGTTTAGTCATAGAACATAATGTCTGAAAGCCAAAGGTATATTTGGCATCAGGGATCTTGAACCAGAGCATCAGATGTTATCAGGCTTTTCTTGTCTGTTCCTTTTCTCTTCTTTTCTACGTATATTGATTTTTTTTTTAATGTTCCAATTTTTGCCCCAAGTCTGTTATTATGGCTGCCAGCAACTACTGAACTCAGAAAATCTCAGGTCAAATCCTTTTCATTATATAGCCAAAGAGTAGGGAATTGCAGTTGACTGCCAGCACTAAATTACATAGGAAGAAGCTACTATTATGAGAAGAAAAATGTTCTGTGGACATAATTGATTTAACATTGTATCACTAAAAATTTCTTCTGCCAAGAAGAGGAAAATATGCATTCATGTTCACACACACAAACACATATACATTAAAAATTTCTGGAAAATAGCAGCAGTATCATGCCAGCAACTATACTGTGATTGTTTTTTCCATCATTATTCTCTTGTACTCATGAAAGATGGGATGCCAAGAGGAAATATGTATTCGTGTACACACACACAAACACATATACACACTGGATTTCTCAGCCTCCATTGTAAGTCATCATTGTCTTCCCCAACTCTCAACTTGGAAGAAACTCAGTGCTCAGACACTGGATCTCTTTTATATCTCTATTCATTCCCTAGGGGAGCTCATCCATTCTTTTTTGCTTTAAGTACTATCTATACACATCTGGCAACCAAATTTATATACCAAATCTGAGTTCTTCCCTGAACTTCAGTTTTATATCCAACTGCTTTCAACTTTAATAAGGCCAAAACTGATATATTGGTTCCCACTGCACCTTTAGTCTTCCAGATCTCAGGAATGTCAATTTGATTCTCCAGCTGTTCAAGTCAGAAACCTTGGCAATCTCTCTCACAGTCCACATCCAATTAAAAAAAAAATCTATTCAGTTTTGTCTTTGAAATATGTCTAGTTAGTTACACATTCAATCCCTGCCCTTTGCTCTATAAAGACAACTAGGGGATACTGGGCACTGTCTGGAAATCATTTTGAAAGTCAAATCACAAAGGTGCTACAGTCATCCAGTGGGTAGAAGTTAGGGATGCTGCTAAAAATCCTGTGAAGCATAAGACAGCTTCCCCTAATTACCCCATCCAAAATGGCAACAGTACCTAGGCTGAAGAGATCTGACCTGCACAAGTTGCCATTGTCTCTCCCTGTTTTCTTCCTATCTTCTTAGTCATTAAATTTCCTCTCTAACTATCTGCGTACAGTTAAGTAACCACAGAGTAGCCAGAAGAATTCTTTTAAAACATTCTTCAGATCAAATCACTCTTCTACATACCACCGTCACAAACACTTTTCCCATCATCCCTTTCTACTGTCTCCACTTAAGTGTGACTTGACTGCGGAAACCTTTCTTGCCCTCGTACTAGCACACATCCCAACAGCTATCTTATGTTTCCATAACCCAATTTATTTTTTCTAAGCATTTTATAAGATATGTAACATATTTATTTATTGAACTATTCTTTCATTCTTTTAAGAATTTTGTTTGCATACATTAAGAATATTGATCTTTTGTTCACTGATAAACCTGGTCACTAGACTTGTGCTTAATACATGAATCCACTATTCTTTGTTGAATTTAAGGAAAATTACATTCCTGATATAATGGTTTGTTCATACATTGTTATAATAACTTTGGATCGTGGTGGCCCATTTTTACTTTGAAAATTGTCTCTTGGTTCTAACTGCAAAATTATTTCATGATTATTTTCCTTCCCCTCTGAATAATAATTTTCTATATTTTTGTTCTTTTTTTTTTTCTATCCACCCTTTAATTGCTATTGTGTCTTGACAGTTGGTCTTTGGTTTTCTTTTATTTAATGTTAATCACACTTTCTAAACTTAAATTTCAGTGTTCAACTTCAGTTTCACTATGACACTAATAACTTCAATCCCTCCTGTATTTCTCTCCTAACTTGAGACATAGCCAAATGAAAACTCTCACTAGACTCCTGAAACTCAACATGGTTCACGCAAATCACAAAGTAAACTGTTATGCCAGATAATTGACATATTCTTGATTTCCATTAGCGTTGTCCCTGTGTTCCTTAAAACAGTAAACTGCAAGATATCCTTCCTTTCTTATCAGTCTTTCCTTACAGAGTTGGTCAAAAAGTCTAATCACATCCATTGAAAGTCTACTTTAGCCTATTAATAGTTTCTTTCTCATTTTAAGACCCCCATTATCTCTTGCTTGAGATATTTTAATGTTTCTGTTGGATTCCATAACAAAAATTTTATGTTTTGCATATTGCCTCCATCATATTCCAAGAAAATACTGATAATTGCATTCCAGTGATATTGACTGGCTACAGTTTAAAATTAATGTATTTTAGTTTGGCACAATAGCTCTGTCACAAAGTGATACAGAACTACACTTGTGTTTTTGTCTTCAGATTCTCTATTAACCTATTCCTGAAATTTTACCACAATGAATTTCTAATTATCCCCTCTACACACTATGACCTTTATAACCTCTATATTTATACAGTTTCTCCTTTATCTGGAATGACCTATCTACTTCACATGGAAAATTTCTAAATATCTTTTTAGATGTTTAAAGTTACTTTACTAAGATCTCTGAATCATATTTACCACTTTGTATTGGGTTGGCCAAAAAGGTCATTCAGGCCTGTCCATAAACCATTACAGAATAATGCAAATAAACTCTAAGGCCAATTCAGTATTTTAATTTATGGCTCAATTTATCCTCTACAAAATTGTCATCTCTTAGAAGTGGCCTTTTTTCCCAGCAACCAATGGAGGAACTAGAACACAGCTGAAACAAAGCAAGAGTAAAGTAGAAAGCATGATGAATCAAGGATCACATTTTAGTCTTTCCTGTAAGTATATATCTTTAAGCCAACTTCTTCACTCTCCTGTTTAACTTTTATCAAGATGCTCTTTAGTTGTTCTTCACTTTCTGCCAAAGGTTAGTGTCATCTGCATATTTGAGGTTATTGATATTTCTCCTGGCAATCTTGATTCTAGCTTGTGCTTCATATGATTCCAGCCTGGTATTTCATATGATGTACTCTGCATATAAGTTAAATAAGCAGGGTGACAATATACAGCCTTGATGTACTCCTTTCCCAATTTAGAACCAGTCTGTTGTTCCACGTCCAGTTCTACATGTTTCTTCTTGACCTGCATACAGATTTCTCAAGATGCAGGTCAAGTGGTCTGGTATTCCATCTCTTTCAGAATTTCCTACAGATATTTGTGATCTACCCAATCAAAGGCTTTGGCATAGTCAATAGAGCAAAAGTAGAATTTTTTTTTGGAACCCTCTTGCTTTTTTGATGATCCAGCAGGTGTTGACAATTTGATCTCTGATTCCTCTGCCTTTTCTATATCCAACTTGAACATCTGGAAGTTCATGGTTCATGTATTGCTGAAGCCTGGCTTGGAGAACTTTGAACATTACTTTACTAGTATGTGAGATGAGTGATTTTTGATATTGCCTTTCTTTGGGATTAGAATGCAAACATATCTTTTCTAGTACTTTGGCCATTGCTGAGTTCTCTAGATTTGTTGGCATATTGAGTACAGCATTTTCACAGCATCATCTTTCAGGACTTGAAATAGCTCCACTGGAAGTCCATCACCTCCATTAGCTTTGTTCATAGGGATGCTTACTAAGGCTCACTTGGCTTCACATTCCAGGATGTCTGGCTCTAGGTAAATGACCACACCATGGTGATTATCTGGGTCGTGAAGATCTTTTTTGTACAGTTCTTCTATGCATTATTGCCACCTCTTCTTAATATCTTCTGTTTCTTTTAGGTCTTTACCATTTCTGTCCTTTATTAGTCCATCTTCACATAAAATACTCCCTTGATATCTCTAATTTTCTTGAAGAGATTTCTAGTCTTTCCCACTTTATTGTTTTCCTCTATTTATTTTCACTGAGCGCAAATTCAGTATTCAGAAAACTAACATCATGGCATCCAGTCCCAATACTTTATGGCAAATAGATGGGGAAACAATGGAAACAGTGAGACTTTATTTGGAGGTGGCTCCCAAATCACTGCAGGTGGTGTCTGCAGCCATGAAATTAAGACGCTTGCTCCTTGGAAGGAAAGCTATGATGAACTTGACAGCATATTAAAAATCAGAGACATTACTTTCCCAACAAAGGTCCATCTAGTCAAAGCTATGGTTTTTCTAGTAGTTGTGTGTAGATGTGAGAGTTGGACTATAAAGAGTGTTGAAGAATCAATGCTTTTGTACTGTGGTGTTGGAAAAGACTCTTGGGAGTCCCCTGGACTGCAAGGAGATCAAACCTGTCAATTTTAAAGGAAATCAGTCCAGAATGTTCACTGGAAGGACTGATGCTGAAGCTGAAACTCCAATACTTTGGCCACCTAATGTGAAGAACTGACTCATTAGAAAAGACCCTGATGCTGGGAAAGATGGAAGGTGGGAGGATAAGGGGACAACAGAAAATGAGATGGTTGGATGGCATCACTGACGCTATGGACATGAATTTGAATAGACTCTGGGAGTTGATGATAGACAGGAAAGCCTGGTGTGCTGCAGTCCATGGGGTCACAAAGTTTGGACACAATGGAGCTACTGAACTGAACTGATAGGTGGATATATAACTCCAATTCACATGTGAGAAATGCGGGAAAAAATCCTTTAGTCCAAAATATTCAAAACACTTCATTATAGACCAAGATAAGAAATTAAACATCTTTATGTTTAATCTACCATTCTTATCACATATTATTTTTATGAATATGCACATATCATACTGTGTTGATAATGAGTGATTAATATAGAAAATATATCAAATAGAAATTTGTGGAATATGGCTTGCAAAACTTTAGGATAGATACCTCTTTTAGCTGTATTTTGAAGTTCTGTACAGAATTTCATACTGATTTTAAGGCTTTTTTGGGTTGTTGCTGTTGGTTTTGTTTTTAAAGCTTAAACGTACCTCTGAGAAAAATTGAAAATTAGAAGTTGGGAGACTGCTGTGGTGAAAAACAGTGTGTAAAAAGAAAATCTATAGAGCCACTGTAGATAGACAATTTTGGACTCCCTTCTTTCCCATTGTATGATCATATAAGAGGATTTTAGATCATCTCCATTCTGCCTTCAGAAGATTTACAGCAGGAAGTTAATAAAGCACTCAGCAGAAGCTCAGACACAAAATAGGCAGGACAGAGAAAGATTACATCAGAGAAAGATAGACTTAATTATGTTGTAGATACCAAGTGGTCTCTTTAGAAATGTGCCATAGAGCAATGAGATGAAGAATAACTGTCCAGTCAAGCTAGACAAAAGTCATCAGCTCCCTCCCTTGCAGGAGCTCCAGAGAGTGTAGAAGTTGGGAATAGCCTGATTCTATAACTTACACATAAGATGCTTTTCTCCTCCTAGGGAGAGGCAGATGAAAAAGAAACCAGTGCAGAAAATAAAGAAACAGCATGTAAATGACACAACAAAAACAAAAGTAAAACAACAAACCAACTATACACAAAAAAACACCTTATAAACTGCACATTCAGATGTGCATGTTATTAAATTGTATAGAACTATTCTCTTTGATGTGAGCATTCAAAGCTACCTAGAGGTCAAAACTTTGGTCATATATTGGTTATATACATATTCTGTCTAATACTAACCTGTATTTGAAAATAATTTAGGAAGTCAAGGAGATTTATTTTTACAGGCTTACCACAAAAGCCCCTTGATTTTTTTTTTTGGTAGTAATTAATTTGCAAATATCTACATAATAAGAGATACATGCATTTCTTCTCAAGTGGAAAATGGTAAGAGGGATGATTTAAAGAGTTGTTCACAATATGTTTTTGAAATTGTATTATACATTTGCTTTAGCTTAGTCACTAAGATGTGTCTGACTCTGCAACCCCATGAAGTGCAACAAGCCAGGCTTTCTCGTCCTTCACTATCTCCAGGATGTCCATTGAGTCAGTGACGCCATCCAACCATCTCATCCTCTGTTACCTTCTTCTCCTCTTGCTCTCAATCTTTCCCAACATCAGGATTTTCCCCAATGAGTCAGCTCTTCTCATCAGATGGCCAAAGTACCTTTAAATTAATTATTACTACACAGAAAAGTATGCTTTCCTGGTGGCTCAGACAATAAAGAATCCATCTGAAATGCAGAAGACCCAGGTTGGATCCCTGGAGTCAGGAAGGTCCCCTGGGGAAAGAAATGGCATCCTACTCCAATATTCTTGCCTGGAGAATTCTATGGACAGAGAAGCCTGGCAGGCCACAGTTCATGATATTGCAAAGAGCTGAATGTGGCTGAGAAACTACTACATACACATAAAAATATTGTTTATATTATTTTCACTCCTAAGAGACAGTTCACAGGTCTATCTTTCTTATTCCTACCACTGCTTCCATGCTTAAGAAGATCTTTACCATAATCAGATATAATTACTAATGTTTAGTTCCTTTTAAACTTTTTTTACTTTAAATTTAACTTTTTAACTCAACTGAAATTTACTTTGCTGTAAAGGATGTATAGGAATTATTTGTATTATAATTCTCCCCAATTTTGACAAATTTTCTCATTATCATTATTATATCCTTTGCTGTTACTGTTGAATAAAGTGCTACCTATATTATACAGTAAATACATGAATATTCCCAACATTGAGATCAGTTTTTCTATTTTGTTCAATTACTATAGCTATA
>SJYC01070109.1:0-11124 GCA_006408675.1 Madoqua kirkii
GGTATGAGTATGAGCAAACTCCAAGATGTAAAGGACAGGGAAGCCTGGAGTGCTGCAGTCCATGGGGTCACACAGAATCAGACATGACTAAATGACTAAGCACCAAGGAGTTCCTAGTTTCTGAGAGCATTGCATCAAGACCAATTTCCCTGCTTCCTGATTCTTCTCCCAAATTACCACCACAAGCCAAATCCAATTACAACACCTTTTTAGGACTTTCTTACTCCATGTTTCTTCATGTTGTGATATCTCCCTTGCTTCAGCAAGTAAATACCTCAAATTTGTATAACTCCATGGTCTTCCTGAGGGCCTTTCCTTGGAAGACACTGACATATTCAAACTCACAACATTTCTCTGTTTATTTTTACTTCAAAATTTCTATAGTTATATCTAAATGTGGTTCTGTTTTCCTTTACATTGAAAAGTAAGACATCTCTTCACATTTATCTTTCTTTTTCATTATATACAATTTTCATAGGTTCATATCTATTGACATGAAATAAATGATGACATAGGCTTATATTGTTTTAAGTTTTTCTAAATTAGTTTTACTTTAATCTTTTATATTTAATATGGAAAAGCACAGAAATTTTCTCTTTCTTGCATGTTGTTTGCTTTTTTCTCTTTCTTGTATGTTGATTTGAAATAATAGGTAATGGTCCAGTAGATTGCAGAATACAGAGAAAAGGGTGGGCAGAATAAAGTCACTCAAGCTTCTGATTAAGCCGTTATAAAGGAGAGGGAGAGAAGCTTTTCTAATCTACTTTTTGTTTTGGCTTCAGGGAATATTCAGATACTTGATGAGGCTCTGGCTAGCCTTTCTCTGGAGACTTTGACTTGTGATTGTACTAGGATATTTAAAACAGCTGCTTGTAAATATAGTTTATGTGAATATTCAGTATAGATCTCCTGGCTCCCCTATAACACTTTGTTGCAAGTTTGAACTTCTAAGAAGGCCTTTTGTGCTTACCTCCTGAATTTTCACTGTGTTTTGAGGAAGGGAGCCCTGAGTTTGCTCTTACTATTGATATATTCTTGTGCCATTTTATTATGGTTTCATCGATTAGGTCCAAAGATCAGACTACTGGGATAAACAATTGCAGCTTCCCTCCCTTCTATCTATAAAGAGCTATCACTCCTGAATATATATCCAAAGGAAAGGGTGATTCTCTTCTCAAACTCAAAGTCATTTGTTTCTATGTAGTAGAAACAAATTATTTTAAATACATTTCTTTATATACCCAAGGGCAACATGAAAAGAGATTTCTAATAACAGAATGGAGTTTCTCAGAAGAGCTTGTCCCTTCTGCAAAAAGACTGAATTGAAGCTCTTTTTTTCCCTAGCTGTGTTTGATAGAAAATTATTTTGAATCTCTTTCATGTTTAAAATGTTACTTCACCTACCTAATCTAAATCTTTGGACTAAGATTCCTTTTTGATTTGTTTCCCTAAGAAATTTGACTGAAATGGAAGGCTTTCTCACTATTACCACACCTGTCATATTCTTAGCGAAATGACTTTTCATTAAATGAGTTCAAGATTGAGTAAATACATTACATATTAAGTAATTACATATCCACTTTGGCTATTGTACAGTCTTCTCCAATCCTGTCAATACACTACCGATAAACTGATGGTATTTCTTACAATGGACAGAGTCCTGGGATTGTGGATATGATTATTAAGTTCATATATTTTACTGCCTCTTGGCTCCTAAGTAGTCTTGGACAGGATGTTTTGTCACTCTGATTCATAGTTTCTTTTTTAAAAAATTAATTTATTTTAATTGGACATATTTTCTCTCTCTGTTAAGTTTATGGAGAATCTATGAGAGCCATAAGATACTGCAAGAATATAAAAAGAAATTGGAGTATTATTAATATTTTCTCCAGAATAAGTGATATTTTCTGTGTCCCATAGCAGAACATGTTTTGAATGTTATCTAAATAAATATTCCTTTAAACCAAGTGTGAAAAGACAAGCAGATCTGAATGAGCTGTGTCACCTTTCCAAAGTATCAAATATTACAGAATAGTTTGAAATATTCAAGTTTATAAATATCTGTGTTAAAAGGGATAAATAATTCCTCATGTTTTGGTCATGTGCAAAAGTATCATTATGCTTTTGATTACCAATTACAGAAAAAAGCTATTAAACAAGCAGAATAATATTGTTGAAATCATTTAATAACAAAACTACATTTCTACATGCTTTATCTCTTCATTGTTGGGTTCAGAGTAACATATTTGTTTTTCTCAAGTTTCTCCACAAAAAGAGATAAAATGTAAGGTGGATAGAATATCAGATTATACAGAATGAAAATAAACAGATACCTAGATGTTGCCCAATATAGAGATGCACAATATTAAATATATTCAATTGAAATGTTCTAACAGAGTTTTATTTTGAAATGGGAAGGTGGGGGTAAACACAAGTATTGTTGCTATATTGAGTATTTAAATCAAAAGGCAATGTGTATAGCACTATAATCACATAAAACATATAATGTCCCTCACTGTTTAGTCAGTATAAGGACAGACTCACATGTAGTAAGTTTAAGAATATATGTATAAACATGCATATGTCCTTGTACTGAACAGATTTTGCCATGGAAACGTTCCTTATATTATCAATTACAATTTATTCCCTGTCCTTAGAGACTCTAGGTATTGTACTATGCTGGCCTGGTGGATAATTCAAGTTCTTTGCCCGAACATCTGCAACAGTCACAGGGAAAAAGCATATCCCATTTAGAGTTCAAGAGCAGAAACCAGGATATTATTATTTAATAAAGAGAAATTATTGTGAACTCTAGAAAAAACACATAAGTCATGTCCTACATTAGGAATGTGTTAGGAAAGCAGTGTCTTATGCAACTGCGTTAGTAATGAAAGCAAGTTTTATTTTGAAAATTTACATACATTAAGCTCTCTGCTCTGGGCTTTAAATGTGTTATGTCACTTAGCTCTCACAGTAATCCTACAATGTAGATTTCAATACTATCCCTATTTGCAGATGAAGAAATAGACACTTAGAATGGTTTAGAAAAGCAAAGCAATGTAGTTGTGCTGATATATTGGCTTTTTCTTTTAAAGAACATTTTTTTTTCGGTAACATTGTAAACCAACATTTCAGGAAAAGCAATAAAATCTGCATATATCGCTAGAAGAATGCCCTCACCACTGTGCTATCATCTAACATTTATGAGCACTCGCTATGTATTTCTTAAGTTAAGGACATGAGTATGTGATTTTGTGTTACATATAGCAATGCCTATCTAATCTGTAGCTTAGATTCTTTTTACTCTACAGCAGTCAAAATAGTCATTTATTTGCTTTATACATATTAACTCATTTAATTTTCTAAATAACCGATTATTACTTAGATTTTACAAATACGGAAACTTCAGTATGAAGATAGCAAGGGCTCTGTACAATGTCACAGGGCATGGAGCAAGTACTGCAGGTAGACAGTCTGCAGGTATGACTTTCCCTCGTTACCATCACCATGCTTCTCTCCAAGTGTGTTCTGACTCGAGGGGAAAACACCATTATATCAGCAGACCGATACCTAGCAGAGAGATTTACTTTCATGTTTTAATTTTTTAATTAAAATATATATTGAAACACTGTTTATTGCTATGTGAAAGCAAATACCGTATCAAGACATCAAGGGTTTTTACCTAGTTCTTTTCCTTTATAATTCAAAATTTATTAAATAACACATATATGTCCTAGTTTTAAAATTCTTTCACTGAAAAAGGTAATGATTTTCCTATGCTCTGCTTTCAATATAGATAGCTCTACTTTTGTGTAGAAAATAAATCATCCATAATTTACCTTAATAGCTAAATTATTCTGAAGTACAAACAAGAATCAGGAAGCTACTCTGCATGGATGGTTTTGAAAAATGTAGTAACATAACATTAACTGACAATTTGATATACGAGCATGTGTGGAGCTGGGGATATTTTAAAAATCACCATAAGTACATTGGATTTTAGTAAAACATATATGAGTAAATAAAATGAAAATCTAGACTGTGATAAGTCCACACAGTGAATAGAATAATTGCATGACAACATAATGTCCAAGTTTCACTAATCCATATGCTTAATTTTTAAACTCATTTCAGGTGGCTTAAGAGAAATGGAACACTGGTCTTAATAGAATATTAGTATAATCCTGGTAACTGAGAAAAGCTCCTGAGAATACTGAATTCAGCTGTTGTTTTGGCCAAATTCTTTAACATATGGTTCTTAAAACTGTGTCTACATTAATCATCCTGTTTTAATTAAGTTCCTTTTTTCTTGTGACAAGTTGGTATTTTTACTTGTGATACTCATTATCCATCTTCTATCTAGAGGAAAACAATAGGACAGGAAAGACTAGAGATACCGTCAATAAAAATTAGAGATACCAAGGGAACATTTCACTCAAATATAGGCAAAATAAAGGACAGAAGTGGTACGGACCCAACAGAAAAGAAGATATTAAGAAAAGATGGCAGGATACACAAAAGAACAATACAAAAAGATCTTAATGATCTGAGATAAACATGATAGTATGATTCATCACCTAGAGCCAGATATCCTCAAGTGCAAAGTCAAGTGGGTCTTAGGAAGCATGTCTACGAACAAAGCTAGTGGAGGCAATGGAATCCAGCTAAACTATTTCAAATCTTAAAAGGTGATGCTGTTAAAGTACTGCACTCAGTATGCCAGCAAATTTGGAAAACGCAGCAGTGGCCACAGGACGGGAAAACATCAGTTTTCATTTCAATCCCAAAGAAGAGCAATGCCAAAGAAGTTCGAACTACTGCACAATTGCTGCTCTCATTTCACATACTAGCAAAGTAATGCTCAAAATCCTTCAAGCTAGGCTTCAACAGTATGTGAACCGAGAATTTCCAGATGTACAAGCTGGATTTAGAAAAGGCAGAGGAACCAGAATTCAAATTGCCAGCATCTGTTGGATTGTAGAAAAAGCAAGAGAATTCCAGAAAAACATCCACTTCTACTTCATTGACTGTACTAAAGCCTTTGATTATGTAGATCACAACAAACTGTGGAAAATTCTTAAAGAGATGGGAATATCAGACCACCTTACCTGCCTCCTGAGAAATCTGTATGCAGGTCAAGAAGCAACAGTTAGAACTGGACATGGAATAACTGACTGGTTCAAAATTGAGAGATGAGTGCATAAAGGCCATATATTCTCACCCTGCTTATTTAACTTATATGCAGAGTATATAATGTAAAATGCTACCTGGATGAAGCACAAGCTGGAATCAATATTGTGGGGAGAAATATTAATAGCCTCAGATATGCAGAGGACACTATCCTTATGGCAGAAAGGGAAGAGAAACTAAAGAGTCTCTTGATGAAGGTGAAAGAGAAGATTGAAAAGCCTGGCTTAAAACTCAACATTCAAAAAAATGAAGACTGGCATCTGGTCCCATCACTTCATGGCAATGGAGGCACAATGGAGGCACAATGGAAACACTGGCAGACTTTATTTTCTTCACCTTCAAAATCACTACAGATGGTGACTGCAGCCATGAAACTAAAAGACACTTGTTCCTTGGAAGATAAGCAATGACGAACCTTTACAGCACTTTACAAAAGCAGAGACATTACTTTGCTGACAAAGGTCCATATAGTCAAAGTTAGGTTTTTCCACTAGTCATGTATTGATGTGAGAGATGGATAATGAAAAGGTTGAGTGCTGAAGAATCAATGCCTTTGAACTCTGTGCTGAAGAAGACTCTTCAGAATTCCTTGGACTGCAAGGAGATCAAACCAGTAAATCCTAAAGGAAATTGACTCTGAATAATCATCAAAAGGACTTATACTGAAGCTCCAAAACTTTGGCCACCTGATGCAGAAAGTCAACTCATTGGAAAAGACCCTGATGCTGTCAAAGATTGAAGGCATGTAGAGAAATGGATGACAGAGGATGAGATGGTTGGATGACATTAGTGACTCAATGAGCTTGAGTTTGAACAGACTCCTGGAGATGGTGAGGACAGGGAAACCTGGTGTACTGCAGTCCATGAGGTCACAAAGAATCAGACATGACTGAGCAATTGAATAACAAATCTTCTATCTTATAGTCTTTATATCTATGAACATCCATTTATTTACTACACAAGTATATAGACCATAGACAAAAGCAGTGTCCTAGCATTTGAAGGATAATGTATGTTCAGATTAATTCAATGGCATTTCAGCCTAATGCAGAGAAAATGAAGCAAACTTGAAAAAATTGCAGAGAAAGGATATGACATAGACTCTAATTATAATTCATACAACTTTCTTGTATCACTTTTGAGTACAGGAAAACTTGGGCTCAGTGCAAAATAATTGAAATCATGTGTGAACTGCTGTGTCAATGTCAAAATGCCTTTCCAGAACATCAAAAGTGTGAATTAACTCAGTAATTATCTCAGCGATCAATTATGCCATTGTCTGAATGAAACAGAGCCATAACTTTTTTCTCAAAGAGCTGCAATTTTTAGTGCTTTTCCATGCCTGTGGGTGTTGCCTATCCTGCTCTATCATTCTCATCTGCTTCACAGCCTGGGATCAAAGACTATCCTTTGATATTATTATCCACTGAATAATAACAGTCAAAATGTTGTCTGCCTGACTCTGTGAATTTTGATCAGTCATTTTTATTTTTGCAACTTATCTCAAGGACTTGATTTAAATTCTATAGGATTGGGTACATAGTATAGATGGGCCAAAGTGGAAACAGTGACAGACTTTATTTTGTTGGGCTCCAAATTCATTGTGGATGGTGACTACAGCCACAAAATTAAAAGATGATTGTTTCTTGGAAGAAACACTATGAAAAACCTAGACAGTGTATTTAAAAGCAAAGACATCACTTGGCTGACCAAGGTCCATATAGTTAAAGTTATGGTTCTTTCAGTAGTCATGTACAGATGTTAGAATTGGACCATAAAGAAGGCTGAGCACTGACAAATTGATGCTTTGAAACTGCGGTGCTAAAAGAGACTCTTGAGTCCCTTGGACAGCAAAGAGCTCAAACCAATCAATTATAAAGGAAAGCAATCCTGAATTTTCACTGGAAGGACTGATGTTGAAGCTGAAGCTCCAGTACTTTGGCCACCTGATGTGGAGAGCCAACTCATTAGAAAAGATTCTGATGCTGGAAAATACTGATGGCAGGAGAAGGCACTAAGGAGGATGACATGGTTGGATGGCATCATTGACTCAAAAGACATGAGTTTGAGTAAACTCTGGGAGATAGTGAAGGATAGAGAAGCCTGGCATCCTGTACTTCATGGAATTACAAAAAATCAGACATGATTTAGTGACTGAACAACAACAACAAGGATTGGATACTTGGGATGTCAGGATATAAAAGCAATACATAAAATGGGACTTCAGAGTGAGTATTGAGGGTAAAATTCAAAATAGGTTAGGAATTTACCAGATTCTATTGGCCTTGTTTTATTTTTCTAATCTCTACATTCTATTTCCTCTATCAGTTCAGTTTGGTTCAATACTTCAGTTGTGTCCAACTCTCTGCAATCCCATGGACTGTAGCAGGCCAGGCTTCCCTGTCCATCACCAACTCCTGGAGCTGACTCAGACTCATGTTTATCGAGTTGGTGATACCATCCAACCATCTCATCCTCTGTTGTATCCTTCTCCTCCTGCCTTCAGTCTTTCCCAGAATCAGGGTCTTTTCCAATGAGTCAGTTCTTCGGATCAGGTAGACAAAGTATTGGAGCTTCAACTTTCAGCATCAGTCCTTCCAATGAATATTCAAAGTTGATTTCCTTTAGAATTGACTCGTTTGAGCTCCCTGCTATCCAAGAGACTCTCAAGAATCCTTTTTAGCACCACTGTTCCAAAGCATCAGTCCTTCGGTGCTGAGCCTTCTTTATGGTCCAATTCTCACATCCGTAGATGACTACTGGAAAAAACCACAGCTTTGACTAGATGAGCCTTTGTTGGTAGAGTAATGTCTCTACTTTTTAATATACTTTCTAGGTTGGTCTTAACTTTTCTTCCAAGGAGCAAGCTATTTAGAAGGGAGCAAGCTTTCCTCCATAGATGTCACCAATTGATGATTCAAAGTGAATTGTGTCTTATTTTGCCGTAATAAGACTGACTTTATTCCAGCCTTAGTAGGAAATAATTTAGAAATTCTGTTAGTTTGCTACAGGTTGTAGTATCAAAACCATCTTTTTTTTTTTTTTGCTAGTTTGAGCCTAAATTAATGATCTATTCCTGCAGGTGAATGTTTGCTATTTTCTTGCGTTCTAGTCACAATTTCATCCCAACTTGAAATTCTAAGTTCTGGGTCCTTGCCTTTGTGAATTCCACCCCATAGGCAATACTTTGTTCTATAAAGACTTTCTGTATATAATTGTGTGAATTCCTCATTCTCAAGGATTATTGATCACTAACCTGCAGTGGGAAATCACATGATTGATATATCTTAGCCTATTTTGAGATAGCCTGGCTATCAAAATGACAAGCAAAAATTGTTAGATATGTTAAAAATAGATTAGTTTCAGATTTCCCCTAGAATTCTGCTATTATTCTGAGCACAAAAATCTCATCAAGATGTCTGTCATAGAAGCTCCTGGATTGTCCTTGGCCTGGTGAACCAGGAGATCAGAACTATATTGCATTGGGTTGAGTATGCTATGGTGGTTAGGTACAGAACATGTCTAGCTATTCATTTTAGGCTTTAGACCACCTCCCATAGTATGGAAAAAGTCTTATAGAATAAGATCAGAGGAGATCTTAAAGAATTTCTTGAATGTCCCTGGTCTTTCCTCAGACTTCTGGTCACAGGTATTAAAAAAACTGGATCCAAAATAAGATGCCTAAAGTCGTAAGTCTATCACTGCTTGCTGCAGAATCATGGTATCTGAGAGTTCCATACTCGTTTCCTCATCTTTTTCATTCACTGAAAACACACAGATGCTGGGACAGCTGGTTTCATTGGCAATGGGTCTTTTTGGTTGCAAGACTGCCCTGTATGCCTGGGTCTAAAAGCCTTTTGAGAATTCTGACCATCTGCCCTTTTAGCAAAGCTTTCTACCCAAAGTGCATTAGATAATCTTGCTCAAGTCCGATACATACTGAAACTCCAGGATAGGCCTCCAGATCCTCTGAAAATGGTATAAACAATACAGATACACTGATAATTTGGTCTGTATGTACTCTATTCTTTTTACTATTGAAACGTAATCCTCATTTCATTTTACTATTGAAATGTAATTTGCTCCTAGAAATAGTATGGTTCTATTGTTCAAAAAACCTATTCCATCTAGTGATAATTTTCTAAAATATGTCCACACTAATCACAGGGAAATTCTCTTATAGGCAGTATCATTATGGTTCATTTCCTATTGTCTTTGTTTGGTAGAATCTGTTTTTCTTTCACAGTGAAAATTAGATTGCTAACAGCCCCTGGGCCATGATAGTTCAACTGGTTGTCAATTAGGTTAGACAATGAAAATTCCATGACTGCATATCCAGGGAGACTTGTACATTAGGCATTATCAAGGTTTTAGAACATATACAGCAGTTCATGCAGGGGGTGGGGTTGGGGACAATTATTTTTCAGTTTTTGTTTGCAGAGCTGCCATAGAGGAGTATTAAATTCAAATATAGAACTCAAATTATGAAATAAGTTCTTGGAATAAATTATCATGTTAGTCACATGTACTGAGAATCACAGGCTGATGCCAAGTTACTTTCTGGAGATGGGATAGCATAATTCTTAAGAACAAATATTCTAGAACATAACTGTTTGGATCTGTCTCCCACAACTACCACTCATTCCAATATCATTTGAGATAAATTACTTAATTTCCATCATTTCAAATGGTAAAATGTTAATTTTAATGTTTTTCTTTCACTATATATAAGTCTGGTGGGGTGATCGAGAGAGATCCATCCCTGTGACACCTGGACCTCTGGTCACCACGGCCTTATGTTGTACAGCCTACAATTTTCAAAATTGACTAGAGAAAACCAAGATAGTCCAGGTGGATTACTTGAGTGCTACATGCACTATATAACAGAGAATATGATAATATAAGAATACTACATCCTCATAAGAGTATAAGAAAACACAGGTAATTAATGTTCATCATGTCCTGCCCATAGGTTTTTAGGAAATCTTCACTGATTTGATGAATGAATGCATAAGTATACGGGGGTTAGAAACTAAAGATATGTTCTCTAAATCATAGTATGTACATTCCAGGTTTTATGCAAAGTAACTCAATGAAATGCGGGAAATCAATATAATTTATAATCTTAATTATTATGCTTTATAAATATACATATACTCCTTATTGATAAGCAGAATATGAATAAATGTAAAACTAAATAAATACATTTGTAGTTTAGTATATTTTTGTAGGTAAGGATCCATGACCAGAAGTTTGGAAAGACTGAACTGGAGCATCTCAGAAGTAAAACTTGTCAGGAAAGTCCATATATACTTGATAATTCTCCCACTATATATCCTGTAACTATATTAAAAAAAAATATACACTAGACTCTACATAGTACTAAAGCTTTTTTGAGTAAGACATATTTTTCAAGAGATAGAAAGGATAAAGCAATTTAGCTATTTTGCCAAACTATGAACCACAATAATTAGCCAATTACTATATTTTTCTTGATTTTATAATTTTTACCATTACCCAAGATAAAATTGATTCTTATTAGGATCAGTCAGTAAATTTGGTATCCAAAGTGTTTAATATCTTACCCCTTCTGAATTTCATTTAGGATCAGGATCATTGACCTAAACTGGAAATAAGTCCTGTGATTTAATTCAAGAGCAAAATAGGCTGAATACAATCTTGAGGCTCCAACAAAAGCTAGACATTACTTTTTTTATCTTGAGCCATATACCTAGGAGAAGTTAAAACATCTATTCAAAATGAGAAAATTGAGTTAAAAAGGAGATGGAGATAAGCACTGATATAATCCAATTCCTAGGCCAATGTTCTATTAAATTAATGTATATAAAAATCATCAGAGAGATGTAGATTTTTTAAAATTTAATATTATGAGCACTATAGTATTTTATATATTTGAATGAGATTATAGATGAA
>SJYC01070112.1:0-51577 GCA_006408675.1 Madoqua kirkii
AGCATTTCTCATGATGTACTCTGCATAGAAGTTAAATAAGCAGGGTGACAATATACAGCCTTGACGTACTCCTTTTCCTATTTGGAACCAGTCTGTTGTTCCATGTCCAGTTCTAACTGTTGCTTCCTGACCTGCATACAGATTTCTCAAGAGGCAGGTCAGGTGGTCTGGTATTCCCATCTCTTTAAGAATTTTCCATAGTTTGTTTGTGATCCACACAGTCAAGGGCTTTGGCGTAGTCAATAAAGCAGAAGTAGAGGTTTTTCTGGAATTCTCGTGCTTTTTCAAGGATCCAATGGATGTTGGCAATATGATCTCTGGTTCCTCTTCCTTTTCTAAATCCAGCTTGAACATCTGGAAGTTCTCAGTTCACATATGGTTGAAGCCTCACTTGGAGAATTTTCGGCATTACTTTGCTAGCGTGTGAGATGAGTGCACTTGTGTAGTAGTTTACACATTCTTTGTCGTTGCCTTTCTTTGGGATTGGAATGAAATCTGACCTTTTCCAGTCCTGTGGCCACTGCTGGTTTTTCCAAATTTGCTGGCATATTGAGTACAGCACTTTCACAGCATCATCTTTCAGGATTTGAAAGAACTCTACTGGAACTCCATCACTACCACTAGCTTTGTTCATAGTGATGCTTTCTAAGACCCACTTGACTTCACATTCCAGGATGTCTGGCTCTAGGTGAGTGATCGCACCATTGTGATTATCCAGGTCATGAAGATCCTTTTTGTACAGTTTTCCTGTGTATTCTTGCCACCTCTTCTTAATATCTTCTGCTTCTGTTAGGTCCATACCATTTCTGTCCGTAATTGTGTCCATCTTTGCATGAAATATTCCCTTGGTATATCTCTAATTTTCTTGAAATGATCTCTAGTCTTTCCCATTCTATTGTTTTCTCTATTTGTTTGCATTGATTACTGAGGAAGGCTTTCATATCTCTCCATGCTACTCTTTGGAACTCTACATTCAGATGCTTATATCTTTCCTTTTCTCCTTTGCCTTTTGTGTCCTTCTTTTCTCAGCTATTTGTGAGGCCTCCTCAGACAACCATTTTGCTTTTTTGCATTTCTTTTTCTTGAGGATGGTCTCGATCACTGCCTCCTGTATACTGTCCAAAAACTCCATCCATAGTTCTTCAGGCACTCATCAGATCTAATCCCTTGAATTTGTCACTTCCACTGTATAATCTGCCTAGTTACGGATAGCTCAGATGGTAAAGTGTCTGCCTGCAAAGCGGGGACCCAGTTTTGATCCCTGGGTCAGGAAGATCCCCTGGAGAAGGAAATGGCAACCCACTCCAGTACTCTTGCCTGGAATATTCCATGGACAGAGGAGCCTGGTAGGCTACAGTCCATGGGGTCACAAGTTGGACATGACTGAGCGACTTCACTTTCACTGTATAATCATAAGGGATTTGCTTTAGGTCATACCTGAATGGTCTAGTGGTTTTCCCTACTTTCTTCAATTTAGTCTGAATTTGGCAATAAGGAGTTTATGATCTGAGCCACAGCCAGCTCCTGGTCTTGTTTTTGCTGACTATATAGAGATTCTCCAACTTTGACTGCAAAGAATAGAATCAATCTGATTTCGGTATTGACCATCTGGTGATGTCCATGTGTAGAGTCTTCTCTTGTGTTACGGGAAGAGGGTGTTTGCTGTGACCAACATGTTGACTTGGAAAAACTCTGTTAGTCTTTGCCTTACTTCGTTTTGTACTCCAAGGCCAAATTTGCCTGTTACCCCAGGTATATCTTGACTTCCTACTTTTGCACTCCAGTCCCCTATAATGAAAAGGATATCTCTTTAGGGTGTTAGTTCTAGAAAGTCTTGTAGGTCTTCATAGAACCGTTCAACTTCAGGTTCTTCAGCATTACAGGTTGGTGCATAGACTTGGATTACCATGATATTGAATGGTTTGCCTTGGAAATGAACAGAGATCATTCTGTTGTTTTTGAGATTGCATCCAAGGACTGCACTTTGGACTCTTTTGTTGACTGTGGTGGCTATTCCATTTCTTCTAAGGGATTCTTGCCCACAGTAGTAGATATAATGATCATCTGAGTTAAATTTACCCATTGTAGTCCATTAGTTTGTTTGACACTCAGAGGGCCCAAACAAACCTTTGTGTGCACCAGGACCCAGAGACTGCACAGAGACTGAATCAGAACACTGCTTGAGCGTCTCCTGCGGAGGTTTGGGTCAGCAGTGGCCTGCTGCAGGGGCAGGGGCACTCATTTCAGCAGTGTATGCAAGGGACATTTTGAAGGAAGTCGCCATTATACTCATTACCTCCACCATGGTTTGGCCTCAGATCAAACAACAGGGAGGAAACACAGCCCCACCCATCAACAGAAAATTGTATTAAGAATTTATTGAGCATTGCCCTGCCCATCAGAACAAGACCCAGTTTCCCGACCAGTCTGCCTCTCCCATCAGAAAGCTTCCATAAGATCCTTATCCATCAGAGGGCCAACAGAATGAAAACCATAATCACAGAAAACTAATCAAACTGATCACATGGACCACAGTCTAGTCTAACTCAATGAAACTATGAGCCATGCCGTGTAGGGCCACCCAAGATGAACGGGTCATGGTGGAGAGTTCTGACAAAATGTGGTCCATTGGAGAAGGAAATGGCAAACCACTCAGTATTCTTGCCTTGAGAATCCCATGAACAGTATGAAAAGGTGAAAAGATAGCACACGGACAGATGAACTCCCCAGGTCGGTAGGTGCTCAATATGCTACTGGAGATCAGTGGAGAAATAACTCCAGAAAAAATGAAGAGATGGAGCCAAAGCAAAAACAACATCCAGTTGTGGCTGTGACTGGTGATAGAAGTAAAGTCCGATGCTATAAAGAACAACATTGCATAGGAACCTGGAATGTTAGGTCCATGAATTGGAAGTGATCAAACAGGAGATGGCAAGAATGAACACTGACATTTTAGGAATCAGTGAAATCTATGTTAAGGAAACTATACATTTACTTGGAAACCTGCCTTTCTTCAAGATTCATGTCAATTGTTTTACGGCCCAGGATGACTCACCTTTTGCCACTAGTATCTCAGAATGCGTGTTGTGGGTGAGGGGCCTGGTGCCAGTTTCTAGCTTTTGAGACATTCCCTTTCTCTAATTAGCAGCCTGCTGTTAGCTATATAACATCGGCTAAAGACTAGCAGTGGGGCTCCTTCTGATGTATATGTCAGAAACTTTCCCTATCTGTTTTATACTTTAATCAAACTTTATTACACAAAAGCTCTGAGCGATCAAGCCTCATCTCTAGCCCTGGATTGAATTTATCTCCTCCAGAGGCAAGAATCCCGGTGTCTTTCATGGCTTAGCAACAGCCTTTCACTGGTTTTCCAGGGGAGCAATCAGGTTTGTCAGCCATGCCCCACTCCACCACCCCACTATCCACCCCCAACCTGTGCACACTTTCCATTGAGAGTCAAACCCACAGACACAAGTCAGTAAGTCCCTTCTTCATTCCACCCCTTTACTTTGATTCAATCAGTTAATCTGAAAAGCTTTGTGCAGCCTGAGGTCCTGAGACAGGAGTGTACTACCCCACTTGTTTATTCAGTCACACTTTTGGGTAGGTGGGGGAGAAACTATATCTATAATCATATTAATTTTTTCAGTGTAGAATTCAAAGTAGGATACAGTGGTCTCTGATGTGGCATGAAAAGAGCTTGGATGTCATTTCTGACCTCACAATAAGGAAAAAGCTGAATAAACTATGGTTTAGCAGCTCTTCTCAGATCATGAGAAAATTGAGGTCATAGGCAAACTGCTGCCTTGAAAACTGTAGAGAGGAGTGAATACAGAATCATACCTACCTAGGCCCAGAAGCTGCTGCTACAGTCAACAACTGGTAGGAAAACTTAAAATCTTGTTCATCCTCACCCTCCTGTGGGTTTTACCGCCAGCAGCCCTACCAGCTGCTCAGGGTCAAGACTAGAGAAAAATCCCCAGGTGCTTCTGGCAAGGGAAGGAAGATAGAAACTACTTTGAAATATACCAGAGCACCCAGTTCTCCTTAAAATCCTTATCCTCGGGAAAACTTTTACCAGAGCCTGCCCAACCTAGAGGAAGAGAAATAACCAACTCCAGCCCACGCTACCCATCCTGTGTCACATGAAATGAGGAAAAAAGTTCAGAAGCACTTGTGAAGGTCACAGCCCAGGGACAGAGGCTCAGTAAAAGACTGAGTCTAGGGATTCCCTGGCAGTCCAGTGGTTAAGACTCAGTCCTTCCACTGCAGGAGGCAAGTGTTCACCCCTCATGCCCTATGATGTGGGCCAAAAAAAAAGGAAAAAAAATTTTTTTGAGAGGAAATAAAAATAGACTTACCTTTTGGGGAAGGTATAGTATAGTTGCTTTACAATGTTGTGTTAGTTTCTGCTATACAACAAAGTGAATCACTATATGTATACATACCAGTCTATCCCCTCCCTCTGAGCCCTCCCTCCCATCATCCCTATCCTCTTCCCACCCCTCTAGGTCACCATAGACTACCAGACTGGGCTCCCTATGCTATGGAACAGGTTCCCACTAGGAACCTCATCTTACAGTTCATCCCACCCTTCCCGCCATGTCCACATGTTTGTTCTCTACCTCTGCATCTCTATTTCTGCCCTGCCTATACATAGAAGAGGACAAAATTCTTTAATTTGTGATATCTGATTTTCCTTAATTAACAGTAATCTCTTAAAATTCGGATTACCTGTCCCTTGCTACAAACTTCTACACTACATTCTCCCCGCCTCCTCAGAAACAGTTCCCTCAGGGTCACCTGAGATGCTGTCTCCTGGGCTTGAAGTCCACACGATTCCTGCCAAGTAAGCCTAAATCTCAACTTTTAAGTCACATTCATTTTTCAGATGTCAGCCCGTGTCTTTAATCAGCTGGCTGGCTTACCAGTAGTTGGTTCACACCCTCAGGAGTTTCTTGGGTAAAATCTAAAATGGGCCTCCATATACAGAAGCTAGGGAAAGACTAAAGAAAGAGCAGATGCTCTAAATTGGTAGGTGGAAGGTTTAATAAGCAGTGGAACTTGCATACAAGTCTTGTCTTGGATGGCCACAAGTAGACCTCCATATTCACCAAAATCTTAAAAACTTACATAGAAGTCTTAACTGAGTTCCATCAGACATATGTCATCCAGATGGTCTCAACAACACTTTATTATTAGAAATTTGTGTCCTTGGGACAGCTTCTAGGATGGGGGAGGCAAGTGAATAGCAGCAAGTGAGGAGACTCATTACTTGGGTCTAGCTCATAGGTCACCCAGCAGTGAGTGATATCGTCTCAGTGAATTTCTCCAACACATTTTGTGAAGGGTTTTTGCATCAATAGTCATAAAGAATATTGGTCAGTAGTTCTCTTTCCTTACAGTTTCTTTATCCAGTGATAGTATAAAAGAAATTGCTAGTATTACTGAATCCAGGATCCGTCTGCTCATACAGTTCTGTTCAGTTCAGTCACTCAGTCGTGTCTGACTCTTTGCGACCCCATGAATCGCAGCACGCCAGGCCTCCCTGTCCATCACCAACTCCCCGAGTTTGCTCAGACTCACGTCCACTGAGTCAGTGATGCCATCCAGCCATCTAATCCTCTGCCGGCCCCTTCTCCTCCTGCCCGCAATCCCTCACAGCATCAGAGTCTTTTCCAATGAGTCAACTCTTCACATGAGGTGGCCAAAGTATTGTAATTTCAGTCTTAGCATCATCCCTTCCAAAGAAAGCCCAGGGCTGATCTCCTTCAGAATGAACTGGTTGGATCTCCTTGCAGTCCAAGGGACTCTAAAGAGTCTTTTCCAACATCACACTTCAAAAGCATCAATTCTTCGGCACTCAGTCTTCTTCACAGTCCAACTCTCACATCCATACATGACCACTGGAAAAACCATAGCCTTGACTAGACGGACCTTAGTCGGCAAAGTAATGTCTCTGCTTTTGAATATGCTATCTAGGTTGGTCATAACTTTTCTTCCAAGGAGTAAGTATCTTTTAATTTCATGGCTGCAATCACCATCTGCAGTGATTTTGGAGCCCCCAAAAATCAAGTCTGACACTTTTTCCACTGTTTCCCCATCTATTTCCCATGGAGTGATGGGACCAGATGCCATGATCTTCGTTTTCTGAATGTTGAGCTTTAAGCCAACTTTTTCACTCTCCACTTTCACTTTCGTCAAGAGGCTTTTTAGTTCCTCTTTACTTTCTGCCATAAGGGTGGTGTCATCTGCGTATCTAAGGTTACTGATATTTCTCCCAGCAATCTTGATTCCAGCTTGTGTTTCTTCCAGTCCAGCATTTCTCATGATGTACTCTGCATAGAAGTTAAATAAGCAGGGTGATAATATGCAGCCTTGATGTACTCCTTTTCCTATGAGGTGCTGAGGCAAGGAATGACAACTTTATTTGGAAAGCCAGGCGTCTGAGAATTCGGTGGGCTAGGGCTTCCCTGATAGCTCAACTGGTAAAGAATCTGCCAGCAGTGCAGGAGATCCCAGTTCAATCCCTGGGTCAGGAAAATCCCCTGGAGAAGTGATAGGCCACCTACTCCAACATTCTTGGGCTTCTCTTGTGGCTCAGCTGGTAAGGAATCTGCCTGCAATTCAGTAGGTCTGGGTTCGATCCCTGGGTTGGAAGATCCCCTGAAGAACAGAAATTCTACCCACTCTAATTATGAGGTCATAAAGAGTTGGACATGACTATGACTCTCAGTGTCCTAGAGTACCATCTTCTCAGGGTCTGGATGCTAGTTTCTTTTACAGAACAGAAAGGGAGAGGTGAAGAAGTAAAGTAAGAAGGCCATTTGTTGCTGTTCAGTCACTCAGTCGTGTCCAACTCATTGCAACCCCATGGACTGCAGTATGTCAGGCTTCCCTGTCCTTTACCACCTCCCAGAGCTTGCTCAAATTCATGTCCATTGAGTCAATAATGCCATCCAGCATCTCATTCTCTGTCATCCCCTTCTCCTCCTGCCTTCAATCTTTCCCAGCATCAGGGGCTTTTCCAATGAATTGGCTGTTTGCATCAGGTGGCCAAAGTATTGGAGTTTTAACTTCAGCGTAAGTCCTTCCAATGAATATTCAGAATTGATTTCCTTTAGGATTGACTGGTTGGATCTCCTTGCAGTCCAAGGGACTCTCAAAAGTCTTCTCCAACGCCACAGTTCAAAAGCATCAATTCTTTGGTGCTCAGCCTTCCTTATGGTCCAGCTCTCACATCCATACATGACTACTGGAAAAACCATCTTTGACTATATGGATCTTTGTTGGCAAAGTAATGTCTCTGCTTTTTAATACACTGTCCAGGTTGGTCATAGCTTTTCTTCCAAGGAGCAAGTGTCTTAATTTCAAGGCAGCAGTCACATATGCAGTGATTCTAGAGCCCAAGAAAAAACCCATTAGTCTTACAAAATATCTCTTGGCTTGGCCAACAACAGGGAGGGGATGTGTTAACTTCTTTTCTATAGCCATTCACAGATAGACAGGAACAGAATCTCTCTCTTGCAGCTGCACAAAGGCATTATTAGTTTAACATTCAAGCAAAGGGCAGGTTCCCCAGGAAGGCCATTGTGTACACTTAGGGCTACAGACAGCATCCTTTTAGTGATTATAATAACAGAAGCAAAAAAAAAAAAAAAAAGTAAAGGTTAGAGTAAAAGAAACAGCTCTATCTTGGAGTCAGATTTTGCTCTTTTCTGTTACACTGGCTTCAGAATGAGTTTAGAAGTGTCCCCTCCTCTTCAGTTTTTAAAAGGGTTTGAGAAGGATTGGTGTTTATTCTTCTTTATATATTTGGTAGAATTCTACCAGTGAGGTTATCTGGTCCAGGGCTTTTCTTTGCTGAGAGTTTTTGGTGACTTTCTTTTTAAATTGTGGTAAAATACATTCTTTGTTGAAAGTTTTTGATTGACCATTTCAATCTCCTTGCTAATAATAGATCCTTTCAGATTTTCTATTTCTTCATAATTCAGTCTTGGTAGATTGTTTTTCTAGGAGTTTGTCCATTTCATCTAAGTTATTCAATTTTTGGCATACAATTGCCCATGGTACTCTCTAATAATCCTATTTCTGTAAAATTCTATTAATTGTCTCACTCTTACTTATTTGAATTTTTTGTTTTTCTTATCTGATTCTTCTCTTTTCTTCTTAACCTAATTTTATCACCTTTGTTGTTCTGTTCAAAGGCTTGACTTATGGTTTTATTGATTTCTCCATGATTTTCCTATCTTCTATTTTATTTATCTCTGAATTAGTTTTTTTTTTTTTACTATTTCCTTCCCTCTGCTATCTTTGAGTTTAGTTTTTTGTTCTTCCTTTTTATAGTTTCTTGAGGTGTGAAGTTACTGATTTGAGATCATCCCTCTTTTTTAATGTGAGCATTTATAGCTATGAATTTACCAGTTATCACTGCTTCTGCTGCATTCAATAAGCTTTTTTTTTTTTAAGTTTTTTATTTGACCACACTGAGTCTTAGTTGCTACACTCAGAATCTTCAGTTTTTGTTGCAGCGTGCAGTACCTTTTAGCTGAGCCATGTGATCTCTTAGTTGTGGCATGTAGGATCAGGTTCCCTGAAAAGGGATGGAACCTGGGTCCCCTGCACTGGGAGTGCAGATTTGTAGCCACTGGACCACCAAGGAACGCTCTCCATAAGGTACTGTATGCTGTGTTATTGTTTTATTTTGTCTCAAGATATTTCCTAATTTCCCTTGTGATTTTTTCTTTGACTTGGTTGTTTAAGAGTATGTTGTTCAACTTCCACATATTGTGAAGTTTTTAGGTTTCCTTTTGCTATTGGTTTCTAGTTTCCTTCCATTGCAAACAGAAAGTATACTTTGTATGGTTTCAATCTTTCTAAATTTTAAAACTTATTGTATAGCCTAATATATGGTCTACACTGGAGAGTGTTTTATGTGTACCCGAGAAGAATGTGCATCCTGCTTTTCTTAGGCAGATATATATATATATGTTAGCCCTAATTAGTATAGCATTGCTGAAATCCTCTATTTCTCTATTTATCTTCTGTCTATATGTTCTAACCATTATTGAAAGTAGGGGTATTGCAATATCCAACTACTGCTGTAGAACTATTTCTCATTTCAATTCTGTTAATGTCTGCTTCACAAATTTAGGAATGCTGAGGTTTGGTGCCCATATATTTATAATTGTTATTATCTTCTTGGTGATTTGATCCTTTTATCAATGTATAATGTTCTTCTTTGTCTCTTAGAACAGTTTCTTAATTTAAAGTATATTTTGTCTGCTAGTAGATAGCCACTTCTGCTCTCTTTTGATTACTGTTTGCAAGGAATATCTTTTTCTATCCTTTCACTTTCTACCTATAAGTGCTCAGTCACTTCAGTCGTGCCCAACTCTGTGTGATGCTGTGAACTGTAGCCTGCTAGGCTCCTCTGCCCATGGGATTCTCCAGGCAAGAATACTGGAGTGGGTTTCCTTGCCTTCCTCCAGGGAATCTTCCCAAGCCAGGGATCAAACCCTCATCTCTTACATCTCCCACATTAGCAGGCAGGTTCTTTACCACTAGTGCTACCTGGGAAACCGTACATGTTTTAAACACAGATATGCAGGGCTTGCTGTATGGCAAAGTAGAAGAGATCAAGAATAGGTAGGAAGAATACACAGAAGAATTATACAAAAAAGGTCTTAATGACCCAGATGACCACGATGGTGTGTTCACTCACCTAAAGCCAGACACCCTGGAGTGTGAAGTCAAGTGGGCCTTAGGAAGCACTACAGCAAGCAAAACTAATGGAGGTAATGGAACTCCAGCTGAGCTATTTCAAATAATAAAAGATGATGCTGTGAAAGTGCTGTACTCAATATGCCAGCAAATTTGGAAAACTCAGCAATGGCCACAGGGCTGGAAAAGGTCAGTTTGCATTACATTTCCTAAGAAGGGCAATTCCAAAGAATGTTCAAACTACCACACAATAGCATTCATTTCACATGCTGGCAAGGTAATGCTCAAAATCCTTCAAGCTAGGCTTCAACAGTTTGTGAATCTAGAACTTCTAGATGTACAAGCTGGATTGAGAAAAGGCAGAGGAACCAGAGATAAATTGCTAACATCTGTTGGATCATAGAAAAAGCAAGAGAATTCCAGAAAAACATCTACTTATGCTTCATTGACTATGCTAAAGCCTTTGATTCTGTGGATCACAACGAACTGTAGATAAGTCTTAAAGAGATGGGAATACCAAACCACCTTACCTATCCCCTGAAAAACCTGTATGGGGGTCAAGAAGCAACAGTAAGAACCAGACATGGAACAATAAACAGGTTTAAAATTTGGAAAGGAAAATAAAAATAAAATAAAATAAAATTGGGAAAGGAGTACATCAAGGCTGGATATTGTTACACTGCCTATTTAACTTATATAAAGAGTACAGCATGTAAAATGCCAGGCTGGATGAAGCACAAACTGGACTCAAGATTGCCAGGAGAAATATCAACAACCTCAGATATGAGGATGTTACCACTTTAATGGCAGAAAGCTAAGAGGAACTAAAAAGCCTTTGGATGAGGGTTAAAGAGGAGAGTGAAAAGCTGGCTTAAAACTCAACATTCAGAAAACTAAGATCATGGCATCTGGTCTCACCACTTCATGGCAAATAGAAGAAGGAAAAGTGGAAGCAATGACAGATTTTTCTTTGTTTGGGCTCCAAAATCACTGTGGAAGATGACCGCAGCCATGAAATTAAAAGACTCTTGCTCCTTGGAAGAAAGCTTCAAAATCACTGCAGATGGTTCTTTACCATTAGCGCCACCTGGTAAGCCCTCCTAGGTGTATGCCCAGAGAAATAAAAGCATATATCCACACAAAAACTTGTACCCAGTTGTGCATAGCAAGATTATTCATAATAGCCAGTAAGCAGAAATAACTCTATTAATCAACAACTGGATAGATAAAAAATGGCATCATAAAGTGATTCGGGAAAAACAGAAATTAAGTATTGATAGTTGATACATGCTATGTGGATAAACCTTGAAAACATTTTGTCAAGTGAAAAAAGTCAGTCATCAAGGCATGAACAGAGTTACGTGACTTGTCCAGAACAAGCAAATCTATAAAGACAAAAAAGTAGATTGGACGGAATGGGAGATTTGGAGATAATAGATGAGAAATCTAGAATTTCTTCTAAAAAATTAACTTTTCTAAAATTGTTTATGGTGAGGATGCCCAACTGTGAGTAAATTAAAATAGCCATGAATCATATCATTTAAGTGGGTGAAGTATATGTAGATGACATATAGTTTACTAACAGTTGTTTAAAAAGAAGGCAATGGTACCCCAGTCTAGTACTCTTGCCTGGAAAATCCCATGGACAGAGGAGCCTGGAAGGCTGCAGTCCATGGGGTCGCTGAGGGTCGGACATGACTAAGCGACTTCACTTTCACTTTTCACTTTCATGCACTGGAGAAGGAAATGGCAACCCACTCCAGTGTTCTTGCCTGGAGAATCCCCAGGACGGGGGAGCCTGGTGGGCTGCCGTCTATGGGGTCACACAGAGTCGGACACGACTGAAGTGACTTAGCAGCAGCAGCAGCAGCAACAGTTGTTTAAAAAAACAAGAATGGTATATGAACCTATGAAATAAAAAATTGGTTTAAAATAGACAAATGAACAGAAAGATCAGTGAAGGACATACAGACAGATATACAAATAGTGTAAAGGCAGACAATGATACAGATGGACAAGTGGACAACTAGAAACCAGACAGAAATAGATGATAGATAGAGGGATGGTGGGTAGTAGGTAGATACTGTATACTTGCATAGGTAGTTAATAATAGAGAGACAGAGAAAGAGCTAGATAAATAGATATGCAAGCATTCATACAGACAGAAAGGTAGGTAAACAGGAAGAAAGACATAAAAACAGAGATGATAGAAAAATAGACATAAATATAGACAAAAAGGTAGAAAGTTAAAAAGACAGACATACAGAGACCTACAAATAGACAGTTACTAAGACTGACAAAATGGATACATAGAGATATTGACAGATGGACAGACAGACATACTGACAGCTAGATAGGGAGTAGAGAGAGACTTTGAGAGAAATAGAGAAACAAAAATAAGCAGAGAATCAGACAGAAAACCAACAGATAAACAGACAGTCAGACAGGCAAACGGAAATTAAGACATCTAGGCAGACAGAAAACAGATGTATAAATGAATGGATAACGACTATAGACATGGATAAATAGAAAATAAATAAGTATCCAGACACACAGACAAGTATGTAAATCAGGAAGAAAGATAGACAAGACAGGATTCCACTTGTGTGGTGTTAGCACAAGGATCTCTATGGGCCAGCAAAACAAGGGGAGCTGTGAACACATTTCAAATATCTGAAAATAGTCCTAAGGACATACAACAAATGACAAGTTTTATTTTAAAAAAATTTCTGGCCATGCCATGCAACTTGGAGGATCTTATTTCCCTGACAAGGGATTGAACTTGTGTTCTTGGCAGTGAAAACAGAGTCCTACCCACTGGGCCACCAAGGAATTCCCAACACTTACTCTTTTCAATTAACTAAAACTCAGTAAAAAGAGCCACAGTCTACAGCACCTGAGGCACAACCAGCTCTCTTCCTCCCCAACCTCCTTAGTGTGCTGAAAGCTGTCCTCCAGGTGGCGGCCAAGGAGGCAGCACTCTCCCTGTCAGCTCCCCACTGACCAGCGTTTCACGGGAGGATGAGCATTTCTCAGTCCCTGCAACTCCAACAGGAGAAGCTAACTTCCTGATTTGTGCAGCTGAGTATAGGGGATCCTTTTCTTTACCCAGCACCCAGAGAAGTGGCCAAGGACCCTTAAAAACAATCACTCTCTTAATTAAGAGCAAGGAGTAAACTATTGCCCTGCCTACTCACCACCCAAAGCAGAGTGGAGACAGCTGAAAGAGAACCCCTGGAGTCAAAACATAATGAGTACAAATACACAATCCACTCAATACAGTGTCTCTCTTTTTCACACACACCTCCCACCCCATAAACTTAGTGCCCTCATTCATTCACAGTGTTTCACACACAAAGCCCACCCAACAGTGTCCACCACAAATGCACAACACTAAACTCAGTTTCATATACATGTATCTCTAAACAGTGTTTCACAGACTCACACCAGACTGTCTCACACAAACCTAAGAAACAGTGTCTCACAAATAAGCAAAACACTACTAAACACATTAGCTCTCTTACAGACACACATGGCTCAACACAGTAACACACCACCATTCAAAACTCTGCCTCACACACTCACATGAAACAGTCTCTCACACATCCCCCACTATACTCGCATCTCACTTTTGTCCAATGGCTATAATTACAGACCCATTGTTTGGAGGTACAATTGTACAACATGTATATTATTGGTATGATTTTATAGTACAGTTTCCCTGGTGGCTCAGTTGTTAAAGAATCTGCCTGTAGTGCAGTAGACCCAGGTTCAATTCTTGGGTTGGGAAGATCCCCTGAAGAAGGGAATCTCCAGTATTCTTACCTGGCAAATTCCACAGACAGAAGAGCCTGGTGGGTTACAGTCCATGGGATCACAAAGAGTTAGACATGACTGAGAGACTAACACTATAGGATAGCTCTGTTGTGCAATAGATGTAAGTTGAATAGCACAGAGGATAAATGGGGCCCACTGGCTATGTGAGGAATTAGCTGGAACATCACCTGTTGAGCCTGTAAGAGAGTTCAGGATGAAAAAAAAAAAAAAAAAAGGATGAGGCACTCATCCTGATAGTTAGATGCATATGTCTGAAAGAATTTCAGGACTTCCCTGGTTTTTCCAGTGGAAATACTCCTTCCGATGCAGTGGACACAGGTTCCGTCCCTGTCCATGAAGATCCCACATGTCTTCAGTTCAGTTCATTCGCTCAGTCGTGTCCAACTCTTTGCGTCCCCATGAACCATGGCACGCCAGGCTTCCCTGGCCATCACCAACTCCCAGAAACTACCCTAGCTCATGTCCATTGAGTCAGTGATGCCATCCAACCATCTCATCCTCTGTTGTCCCCTTCTCCTCCTGCCCTCAATCTTTCCCAGCATCAGGGTCTTTTCAAATGAGTCAGCTCTTCACATCATGTAGCCAAAGTATTGGAGTTTCAGTTTCAACATCAGTCCTTCCAATGAACACCCAGGACTGATCTCCTTTAGAATGGACTGGTTGGATCTCTTTGAAGTCCAAGGGACTCTTGAGTCTTCTCCAACACCATAGTTCAAAAGCATCAATTCTTTGGCACTCAGCTTTCTTTATAGTGCAACTCTCACATCCATACGTGACCACTGGGAAAACCATAGCCTTGACTAGATGGACCTTCGTTGACTAAGTAATGTCTCTGCTTTTTAATATGCTGTCTAGGTTGGTCATCACTTTCCTTCCAACACATGCCTTAGGACAACTAAAAATGAGTGCCACAACTACTGAGGCCCACAGCCGCTACAGCCCATGCTCCTCGCTAAGAGAAGCCACTGCAATGAGAAGCCCACACGCTGCAACGATGATCCAGCAGAGTCAAAAATAAATAAATAAATATTTTTTAAAGATCTTTAAGAAAGAATTTCAATGAGCCAGATTCTTGCATGTTCCCATACACGGGAAAGCACCAAAATCATTACCTTGAACTCTCTTTGTGACTAGCAGTAAACTTTTAACCACACTTTGGGTAGCAAGGTCCACTTTTTGGGAATGTTAAATTCTTTGCTACTTGTTCTGGGAATTTCATTTGTTTTCTTTTAGCAAACCAAAGCTAGCGACTTGGTTGTCAGAAGGAATATTTAAGCTCTTTCCTTTAATGTAATTTGGCCAGTTGGCATTTGAGCTAGGTTGAACTTGAGTTGGATTTTTATTTAGGTCTAAATAGTTTCATAATTAATAATTTTTAATTGTATAGCACTGAATTTTTACAATCAAAGGGAATTGTTCTTTATTTTCCAACATTTTCTTGTGGTAGTCATACTTATGTCTTCTTTGGTCCTCTATTTCTGCCCTTTTTCTTTCTTTTAATTCTTCAACAACAAAAGGAGGATCCCTTAGGTTCTTGCACTCTGGCTATTGATTCTTATATGTTTGTCTCTTGTCTTCCTTTTAACTTATATTTTTAACTGGAGAATGCCTCAGTTTCTGATCTCTAAATTACTGCAGATTGCCTTTGATGCATTTGGTAATGTTAGTTAATGGAAGACCAGGAGAAATGTTTTGAAGTTGTAAGATGACATGAGTATCTTAAGAGGTTGAACTTTCTAGCTTCTGAACAATTTGTTGAAATTAATAAAGAGCTTTCTTTAAAAAAAACTCTTTTTAGTTGTGATAAAATACACATGACATAAAATTTATCATTTTAACCATTTTTTAAGTGTACAGTTCAATGGCATTAAGTGCATTCTCATTATTGTGCTACAGTCATTTCCATCATCTGCAGAACCTTTTTCATCTTGCAAAACTGAAACTCTCAAGCCATTGAATAGTAACTCCCCAATTCCACCCTCCTTTCGGCCCCTGACAACCATCATTCTACTTTGTGTCTCTGTGAGTTTGACTATTCTTAAATACCTCATATAAGTGGATACAAACAGTATTTGTCCTTTTAACCAGGTTATTTTATTTAGCATCGTATCCTCAAGGTCCATCTTGTTGTAGCATGTGTCAAAATTTCCTTTGTAAAAATAAATAATATTCTGTTGTATGCATATTTTGTTTACCCATTTATATGTTGATGGATACATATGTTACTTCCACCCTTTGATGGTTATGAATAGTGCTGCTATGAACATTGATGTACAAATACCTATAGAAGTCTACTTTTTTAATTTTTAAAAATTATAGTTGATTTTACATTGTTGTGTTTCAAGCGTATAGCACAGTGATCAGTTGAATGTATATTATGTAAATATATATAACACATATATGTGTGTCTGTGTTCTTTTTAGACTCTTTTCTCTTATAGGTTATTATGAAATATTGAGTATAGTTCCCTGTGCTATTCAGTAAGTCCTCAAGTCTTTGCTTTTAATTCTTTTAGGTATATCCCCCTAAGTGAAATTGCTGAATCATATGATGATTCTCAGAGAAGGCAATGGCACCCCACTCCAGTACTCTTGCCTGGAAAATCCATGGACGGAGGAGCCTGGTAGGCTGCAGTCCATGGGGTTGCTAAGAGTAAGACACGACTGAGCGACTTCACTTTCACTTTTCTCTTTCATGCATTGGAGAAGGAAATGGCAACCCACTCCAGTGTTCTTGCCTGGAGAATCCCAGGGATAGGGGAGGCTGGTGGGCTGCTGTCTATGGGGTCGCACAGAGTCGGACACAACTGAAGCAACTTAGCAGCATGATGATTCTACTTTTAATTTTGAGGAGTCCTTTATTTTTATTATTCTATTTAGATATTATTCTCAGTATTGCTTCAAACTCTAGGCAGGCTTTTGGTGCGTTATAATTAGCTTAGTGTCAGCCACACACTGAGCAAATGAACTCAAATGTCAAGTTTCTACCTCAAAGTTTCGTTATTTCTGCTTCCAATATTTGTTCAGTCACTGAGCTTATATTGAGAGCTTCCTTTGTGCTAGGTACTGCAGACTAAGTATTAGTGAAACTTCCTCTCCTGTCCTTGGAGTACCAAGTATCATTATCATGTGTTTTGAAATTTTGATCCATGTTTTCTGCTAATTGACTGGTCTTGTCTCCTTTCTCCTTCAGTTAGGAACCCAGGGCCGCCGCTGGCCACCCTGCGACAGGTGGTGTGTAGTCAGAGACCTTTGAGCTGGAATAGGCCCAGTGCTGGGGCCAGGTTGCTCTCTGCTCTCTGCTGCTTTCTCAAAGCAGCTCTGCCTGTCCGCAGAACTTCTCCCTGTTCCTCCTTCCTTTGGCCCATCCTCTGTATATCTCTAGTCCAAATTCCAGAGGAAACCTGTCTGATTGACTTGAGAAGCTGCTCTTGTCCTTACTGGGCAGAGCCTGGCCTCAGCAGTTCCTGATCAGCCTGTTAATTGGCCCCTCTTGGATCAGAGCCTGTTGCTCCCATCCAGAGGGTAGCTATCTCAACATTTCTCTTCCTACTTCTGATACATGAGCTGTTACAGTGAAAAGGAAGTTCCCCTGTCTGTTCTGTGCCTGGGGTAGTGCTGGGTTTAATGGATATTTGCTAGCAGATGCCCAAATGGGATACAAATTGTCAGGCCCTGGGGATGATGGTCTGGTTCATGTTTTGAATCAAAATTGGAAAAACAGTCACATAAAATAGCAGATCTTTTTTGAAGAGCTTATTAGACAAGGTTGATAGTGAACTGTTTGATTTCCATCAAGGACAAAAGCTCTCTCTTAATAGGGTAACATGTGTACTTGAGAGAGAGAAAAGAGGATCCCCAGTTTGCAAGAGATCTTATTAAAGCTTTAATCTCTGCGAACCAGAAAGATTTCCAAGTCTAAACATTTTAGTTATTTAGAAGGTATCTACTAAGCATTTGAGCTTCCCAGGTAATGCTAGTGATAAACAACCCGCCTGCCAATGCAGGAGACATAAGAGATGCAGGTTCAATCCCTGGGTTCGGAGATCCCCTGGAGGAAGGCACAGCAGCCGACTCCAGTATTCTTGCCTGGAGAATCCCCTGGACAGAGGAGCCTGGTGGGCTACGGTCCGTAGCGTCGCAAAAAGTCAGACACGACTGAAGCAACTGAGCATGCATGCATCTCTTTGTGACTAGCAGTAATCTTTTAACCAAGATATATGCTTGAATACATGTATTTCCCTAGCCAGAAAAAAAAAAAAAAACCCACCTCATTTATATACAGGCTCCTTCCCTAACTCTTTGGCACAGTTTCCCACAGTATATCTGATTTTCTTCAAGTCAATAGTTTACAGGGAGACAAAGTTGAATGGCACCCATGTGGGTATTCATGAAGTATATGTTGAATGGTACAGATGGATGAGTAAGAGGTGGCCATTGAACCACACAGAGAAAGTGTGCAAAAGTGACATCTGGATGACAAAGCAAGCGGGCAAGATGCAGTCTTAGATTGATGCACTATAGTGTTCAGACAGTGGTTTTGAATCAACCCAGCACAGATGCTGAAAGTGAGAGTGAGTGTCCAAGGAGTGGAAGTGGATGATCAAAGAGCCGAAAAATAGTGTATAACAGCTAGAAGTGAGGAGGTTCACAGTGGGTGTGAGAGTCATATAAGCCAGATGACTTGGTTGGTATGTAGACTAGTAGGTGCATGAAACACCTAGATGTGCAAGGAGTCATGTTAGGATAACATGGAATGGGTGAGCAAAGAACTATTGTTTCTCTGCAAGGAGTTATAATTGAATTGCACACTCTGTGTGAAAAGTGTGGAAATGGAGAGAACAGTCTGATTGTGCAGCAGCTGTCAGGTCAACAGCACAGAGGGGGCTTGTCAAACAAAAGCTGGTGGAGTACAGTGGATGTGCAAGAAGTGTCACTGCTGCAGGTCTTAGTGACCGCCGGAAAACATTCTTACATCTCCTCTCCAGTGGCGGCCAGAACAAGCTGGGGGGAGGCTGTGTGTAAGGTGGGGAGAGGCAGGGCAGTCACAGGATGTGCCTCCTGAGAAACTGCTTAAGCCTCCCCACGGAGGTAATGTCCACCAGGCTGGAGAGTCTTAAGGGGGATGTCTTGGGCTGCCCTGGTCATTTCATGCACTTCCCAAAACCTTTCTACCACCTCTGGCCAAGGTGGTGGAACCAGCATTTCCCCCAGAGGACTACTCCAGAAATGTTCTAGGAAGCATGTAGTTTCTTTCCTCAGGGAAAGATGGCCTGCCAATGTCCATTTCTGCAAATGAGTTAGAAATATCTTGTAAAGGCAGTTCAAAACCAAGGGCCACATAGTCCTTCCTTGATGCCCCTCCCACACCTTGGCTAGCTTCATTTCCCCTCCAAAGTGACACAGAAAACCTTTTGAAGGTGCATCCTGCAACAGAACCCTGTGCCTCCTATAACCAACCCAGGCTTACTTTGGTGAAATCCTAGTGCCCTCCACAGAACTTACTGTACCCTGTTCTAGAGGGAGACAGAAACATCTTAATGGGGCACAGTCTCTTGCACACCATGAAGGGTTGTTGTGGGACTGTGGCACCTCCACTGGCCTAATGGTGCAAACCAAACAGTCTTGGCCCCATTCCCCACATTTAGACATTTTTTTGGTGGGGGCTACCCATACCCTCCACAGAACTTACTGTACCCTGTTCTAGAGGGAGACAGAAACATCTTAATGGGGCACAGTCTCTTGCACACCATGAAGGGTTGTTGTGGGACTGTGGCACCTCCACTGGCCTAATGGTGCAAACCAAACAGTCTTGGCCCCATTCCCCACATTTAGACATTTTTTTGGTGGGGGCTACCCATTACTTTGGCCACCTCATGCAAAGAGTTGAGACTCATTGGAAAAGACCTTGATGCTGGGAGGGATTGGGAGCAGGAGGAGATGGGGACGACAGAGGATGAGATGGCTGGATGGCATCACTGACTTGATGGACATGAGTTTGGGTAAACTCCGGGAGTTGGTGATGGACAGGGAGGCCTGGCGTGCTGCGATTCATGGAGTCACAAAGAGTCGGACACAAGTGAGCAACTGAACTGAACTGAACCCATTACTGAGACCCCACATGACTGAGGCATGACCAGGTGTGCAACCTATGGCCCCCTCCTCAACCTAGACCACTGTACCCACTCCAGGAGGAGAATTGGAAATGGTAAGGGAAATTCATACAGTTACCATGCCCTGCTGCTGCCTAACACGACTGTGACCAGACTTGGTGTTTGCAGGGCCTGCCTGTCTTCCTGGGATGTCCCCCCCACCAGAGATGCCTAGAAAACTTTGGGAGACACACTGACCAAGCAGAATCGGCCAGGCCCAGGTACCCCCTGTAAAAGAGCCAGACATTAGTTAAAGCCATGAAAACAGGTTTTACTAGTAACTTTTGACAGTATACAGCTAAGCTGTATAGGAATACAGGAATACCGCTGAGCTCTGTTCCAGTGAGTGTGTTTTAGGGAAGTACAAGGGAGGGGAGTGTGGTGGCTGGGCAGAGAGCTGAAGAAGTACACAGGGTTCTTCAGTACAGATGCAATCTGTTCTACACGCAGTGTAGTTCACTGGCAGTTAGAGATGTTACAACAAAGACCTTATCCTCAGCAATGACATTTCCAAGGAATGGCTCTCAGATCATTGACAGAGATGCTTCTGATTTGCAAGTGATACTGCACAAACAATTACAAGCCTGTTTTAGGAAGTACTCTGGAAAGGGAGGGCAGGGGCCAACTATCAGTTGTTGGCTGGAACGAATAGTACATTTCCTGTCAGCATTGAGCTTTATCAAGTAGGCATTTTATGTGGGGTGAGGGTTGGGGAGGATCGAGGGTCATCCCAGAGACACAGGCTGCCGAAAGACAAGCTACAGCTTCGTCAAGTCTTTCAGTGAAAGTGTTCTGTGCCAGGAGTTCTTACAATTCTTACCCTCTGGGCCTCCCAGGATGACCAGTTCCCACCGGCACAGGAGGCAGGCCCCATGCAGCAGTGTGAATGGGCATGGATAACTTCCAAAGTCATCCCTCTCTGACTGCATAACTTCAGGACTGCAGGAAACCTTGTGTGAGGTGCTTCAACTCTGGGAGTAGGAAGCCAGGCCCAGACACCCTCTCCATGCCTCTCTGGGTCCAGAAGTGGACGTGGAAACCTTTTCTAAAGGGGCATGTGATGATAGGGGCCCCTGTGGGACTGTGACTGAACCATCTGCCCCTCCACAGGCATCTCTGGCCAGCCATTCTACAGATATGGAAAAACATTTCAGATGCACGTCTGGCCACCGAGCCATACCTAGGACTGTGGCTAGGACAGTGCCATCACTGGGCCTCTCTGTCCATCCTAGGTCAGTCTCTGTCTCCAAAAGGAGCTTAGAAAAAATTTCAACAGACACATATGATAAACAGGTCAGACTGTGTCCGGACCCCAGAACCACATCATGGCATCCCTACCCAGTGCTATGCACAGAGACGACTTGGAAACATCTTCCACAGATGACCAGGGCCCATGCCTGACCATGGTTGGGACACCTCATGAGGCTCCGTGGCCATTTCAGGCCAGTCTCCACCATCTATGATAGTTTAGGAAAGTTGTTGGGTGTCTCCAATAACCAGGCCCTTGATGACCTGCCCTGGGTGTGATTTCAGGCTGCATTCAACCCACCTGCAGCGCCTCCTCTGTTGGGGACAGGAAAACATTTGGAAGGGCTGCACACAATGACCAGGCCCACATGGGATGCCACCAGGCCTGCCTGTGCCCTTCTTGATTCTCAGCGGTTCCCATTCATTGGAATGGGACTTAAGAATATTTTAGAAGGGAATTCTATGATTGAGTTCCACAAGGTACCCTTCCAGGGACCTCTCTGGCTGGCTCAGTCCAATCCCCATTTGTAAGAGGGATCCAGCAACCATGGCTGAGACTAAGGCACCCTCCTAGAGCCTCCATATCAGTCACAGGCTGGTGTTCACCACCAAAATGGGACATAGTTTCTGGGGGCACATCAAAAATGACCTCACACAGTTGAGGGCCCACATAGGATGAACTTCTAGAAGCCATCCAACATACAGACCCACACAGAATCGGGCCTGGCCCTCAGTGTCTTCTCAGGCCTCCTTGGCAGGTTCATAGTGGCATGCCCCTCCCCTTGAGGGGAGCTTGGAAATGTTTTTGGAGGCACACTAATGACTTGGGCCCATGCAGGACCATAGGTATGTCCACTCCACCTAACCCCACTTCCAATTTGGCTTGGGACTATGAACATTCAAGTGGGTGCTGCTGACTGCCATGCTTTCGTGGGACTGTGGTAGAGCCCAGAGCCCTCCCCAGGCCTCCCTGGCAGGCTGTTTACTTCTCAGTCACTGGAAGGGGACTGAGAAACATTTTGGGAAAGCATCTTTTCCTTTTGAGTCAGATACTAGCCCTGTACCAGGTCCTGAGGGCACCTCAGTTCTGGCCATGGTCCCACTTAGATACTAAAAGGTGGATGTACATTCTGAAGATATTGATGTTTCCCTCTCAAAGGGCTCATCACCAACACCTGTCTGGAGACTGTGGAGGCACCTTGAACTTGGCTGTCCTCCTGCCTGAAGACTGGTCTTTGGAGACACCCCAAAACATTCCTAAGCCTCTCTCTGATGTGGAAAGACATGGGAAGGCCAGAAAGACCTAGAAGAGGAGTCTGGATAGGTCTGGTATTGGGAGCCCCACCCCTAAAGTTCCTAATGCATCCTCCAACAGGCCCAAGGAAGGTACTCTCACTGGCCACAATCCTGCATCAGTCCTGTTTATTGGCTATATTTCCCAAACATTTCCAATTCCCCCATCCCAGAGGTGGGCATCACTTTGTGCTGGACATGAATAAAGGGATGAGCATTGCACACACACACCTCTACCCTCAATTTTTGAAAGTTTCCTCTAAAGGCCAGGACAAACTTGGCTGGGCATGTAGATCTGCGGTAGGCCTCTCTAGACTGGCACAGTCCCATATGTGGCACATTTCCAGAGATACCCCTTAAATATCTCTAAGTCCCTCCAAAGAGGTTATTGGGACAAGCTAGACAAGGAAGATGGGGATGGTGCCCTTAGCCAGGCTACAGTAGTGCCTAGGGCCTGGTCTTTGCATCAGTCAGTTCAGTTCAGTTGCTCAGTTTTGTCCATCTCTTTGCAATCCCATGGACTGGCATGCAAGGCTTCCCTGTCCATCACCATCTCCAGAGCTTGCTCAAACTTATGTCCGTTGAGTCTGTGATGCCATCCAATCATCTCATCCTCTTTCATCCCCTTCTCCTCCTGCCTTCAATCTTTCACAGCATCAGGGTCTTTTCAAATGAGAAAGTTCTTCACATCAGGTGGCCAAAGTATTGGAGTTTCAGCTTTAGCATCACTCCTTCCAACGAATATTCAGGACTAATTTCCTTCAGGATGGGCTGGTTTGATCTCCTTGCAGTCCAAGGGACTCTAAAGAGTGTTCTCCAACACCACAGTTCAAAAGCATCAATTCTTTGGTGCTTTGCTTTCTTTATAGTCCAGCTCTCACATTCATACATGACTACTGAAAAAACCATAGCTTTGACTAGATGGATCTTTATTGGCAAGGTAATGTCTCTGCTTTTTAATATGCTATCTAGGTTTGTCATAGTTTTTCTTCCAAGGAGCAAAATGAAAGTGAAGTCGCTCAGTTGTGGCCGACTCTTTGTGACCCTGTGGACTGTAGCCCACCAGGCTCCTCTGCCCATGGGATTCTCCAGGAAAGAATACTGGAGTGGGTTGCCATTTCCTTCTCCAGGGGATCTTCCCAACCCAGGGATCGAACCCAGGTCTCCCGCATTGAAGGCAGATGCTTTAACCTGACTTCAGTCACTATCTGCAGTGATTTCAGAGCCCAAGAAAATAAAGTCTGTCACTTTTTAGACTGTTTCCCCATCTATTTGCCATGAAGTGATGGGATGCCATGATCTTTGTTTTTTAGAATGTTGAGTTTTAAGCCAGCTTTTTCACTCTTCTCTTTCACTTTCATCAAGCGGCTCTTTAGTCCCTCTTTGCTTTCTGCCATAACGATGGTATCATCTGCATATCTGAGGTTACTGATATTTCTTCCAGCAATCTTTATTCCAGCTTGTGCTTCTTCCAGCCTGGCATTTTGCATGATGTACTCTGTATATAAGTTAAATAAGCAGGGTCTTTGTGTATACGTTAAGTAAATTTATCTAGAGGTCACTCTGGAGGACTGCGTTGGCCTAGACCAACAAAGGACATGTGGTAGTGCACCCAGCCTGTTTGCTGTTCTTGCTTTGCATATTCTTTCCAAAAGTATTTCCATGTCCCCAGCCTTAGAGGCCCACAGAGGACACCTGGGGCCCAGTGGTATTCTGAATGAGGCTCCAACTCCTTTTCCTGAAAGTGAACATTGTCCTACGCCAGCCAGGGAGGTGTGTGAGAGTAGCTTAGTTCCTACTGGGTCTAAGTCATTGGGAGCACCGTATGGAAAGTTTTCTAGGTCTCTCTCTAGAGGTCAAGACCAACTGTCTGGATAGGGAGTCAGGAGAGACACATGCTAAGTGTGTATGTTCATTTCTGGAAATGTACAATAAGCAAGTTTAGATTTGGAGTGCTAAGAAAAATGTGGGTTGCATACACAAATCTGAGAGTTATAAACACACAGATGACAGTTGAGACTGGAGTAGAAAAGATTGCCCCAGGGAGAAGGTATAAATTTCTTCACAAAATCATTTCTACTGCTATGATTTCCCCCTTCTTACAAGATTTATTCAGTTCTGTGCAGTCTATTTTTTAGTAGTTGCTATAGTCTGGGTGTTTGTGCACCCTCAAAATTAATAATTTGAAATCTTAATGCCCAACATGATGGTATTTGAGAGGTGATTAGAAAAGGATGGTGGAGGTCTTGAGAATGGAATGAGTGCCCTAATAAAAGTGAAAACACAACCAGAAGTCTGATTCCAGGAAGACGGCCCTCACCCAATCATGCTGAAACGTGGATCTCAAATTGCTGCCTGCAGAACTATGAGAAATAAATTTCTGTTGTTTTCAAGCCATCCAGTCTACGGTATTTTGTTACGACAGCCCAAACAGCTAGAGCAATGCAACGTAACAAACCACATGAAAGCCTAGTAGATCCCTAAAAGAAAAAAAAAGCTAAATGTTTTATGCAACAAGTCTTGTAATGATTATGAGCAATCCTTTACATGAACAGTTTAAAAGTAGTTTTATTTACGAACAGCAACAAAAGCACTACTCAACTTTCGGCCAGTGTTGTTTAGTAAGTCCTCCTTGCCCCACTGGGAGTCGCAGGAGGCAAGGCGCTCAGTCTGTGTGGGGGACAACGCGCTTTCCTTACATCTGCTGTAGTGTGTGCCACGTAGTGTGGCCCATGTAGGCAGAGCGGAACCCAAAGACCATTGGATATCACCTCTAGGAGAAACTGAATGATGGACAACTGACGAACGGTGGTACCTAAAAATTATGCAAACCGATACACTGAATGAGAAGTGGCTGCTCTTGAAGCACCAGACGTTAGACCATCAACCAAAATCAGTCAAAGACTATTACCAATAAATTAATAATAACTGCTTCTCCTTTGACGACACTCACAAATCCGCCACCGACAAGACCCAGACCTAAGGCTCAACGTGACTGCAGCGCGAACTCTCGCGAGGGAGACGCGCAACACGGCCGCAGCTCCAACTCGCGCGAGAGCTGGCGCAACCTCGAGAAGGACGGCGGGAGCGCGGGAGGTATGGCGTCCCTGCCGCCGTCCTGGAGTCGGCTGGATAGACGACAAGAGCGCGACGTGCGCGAGCTCGTTCGCCTTGTTGCAGGCGTCCAGGACGAAGCGGACCCCAACTTCCAGCTCGCGTTGCACTTCGCCTGGTCCAACTTCAGGTGTGGACGCAGCATCGCAGCCGGGGAAGGGAAGAGGTCTGGCGAGTTGTGTTGCACGACCGGCAGAGTCTCGGCGCGCTTTGCCGCTTCAGCAGCTTAGTGCCTTCGTGCATTCTGGGTGCCCGAGGCGGTGATCAGTTCAGTCGCTATGTCGTGTTCTACTCTTTGCTATTCCGTAGACTGGGACACGCCAGGCTTAGCTCAGACCGTGGATTGTGGGTTGCTGGGGGTCGTCCTCCGATCTTTCTCCTAGTGAAGAGTTCTGACAGTCCGGTTCCCTGTTCCGCCCACTGCGCTCAAACAATTTTTTGAGTGGTTGATTGAGTAAAATTTTAGAGCAAAATAATGGTCACACTCTATTCTCACTGACCCCCTCTCTGCTTGGACCTCTCCGTATTTCTTATCCTGCTCTTTTTTTTCCGAAACGCGAAGCATAATACATTGGATAACTTATTTGTTGTTACTGTTTGTCTCTACCCCCACCGTCAGGCAGAATACAAGCTCCACCAAAGCAGAGATCTTCGGTTTTTTTGTTCATTTCTTATCCCAGCGCCTAAAACAGTTCTTGGCATAGAGCATTCGAGGTCTAATGCAACTTTTAATACGGTTTTTTATTTAATTAATTTTAAAAGATTTATTCTTGTACTTAGGTGAAATCAGAGCTGTCATTTTTCCTTATGGGACATGTTAATCAGTTATGATCATTACCTGTAATGAAATTATTATTAGAAGAATGGTAGTCATTGTTAATCTTCTGCCTGTTTAATGTCAAGAGAAGTCTTCTTGAACGGTAAACAGTTTTTCGAAATCGGTAGTCTTTTTGTCAACCTTAATGATCAGACATAAAGTGCCCACTTGGTTTATAATAAGAATAGATGAGTCTAAACGGCCCCGTTTCTGAAATAAAATAATCAGTTCTTAAGTGTAACATAAATATAGCAGTTCCTTAATAGGTGATATTCAGAGAATAGGTTGTATTCATGTTCAGAGAATAGGTCATATTAAGAGAAACTTAAATGTCCTATCCCAAATAATTTTTCTGTTAATATATCTAAATGACAGCAGGTAAGTGGACATCATTTTAGAGTTAGGAGACCTTAGCAGTTACTAACTCCTTTTACACATTGAGAAACTAAATTTATAGGTAAAATAGTATTCCATTCAGCCATTTGCTAGGTTAGAATTAGATATTTTAATTAATTAGTAGTGTAATTTACTTCTTTTAAGTACAGATTGTGTGGCTTCCACTAAAGGATGGAAAACAAGAATTGAGTGAGCTATATTGTAATTTTGTGATGCTTTAATCCATCAGAAAAATGAACAGTTCATAATTGAGGCCACATTCTAGGCCTTAGACAGGTGCAGTACAGCTTCTATTCTTAAATAAGACAGACAAAAATTATTACATATGATGTAGAACAGAACTTAACCTGAGGGTCTGAATATATTAATAGTAGAATTCAGATATAACAGATTTGGACAAGAAGAAAATTATACTAACCTCTAGCTAAAAAGTAGCATTTCCTTCAATTATGAGTGAAAGCAACAAGAAATAATAGCTTATGTATGACTGTGTCACCAGTAGAAATCACAATTTCACTGTCATATTGTAATTACTGCAGGTATTTCTAATAAATCTTATTTACTGTTATGTAGTTATGAACTCACTTCTAGATCTTCTTATGTAAAGTTTTAACAAAGAAATATGTCTCACTATATCACAGACTTCAAAAAATATTTCAAAAGTGTATTTCAGTATGCTTGGCTTCCTTTCTATTTCATTTTATCCTGAGACGGGATCCCTAGGATTTATGGGGCTTCACAATGCCATAAAAAGATTAGGAAACCCTGCTAACAGGGATGTGCTGTGCTGGACTTAACAGCATCGCAGCCGGGGAAGGGAAGAGGTCTGGCGAGTTGTGTTGCACGACCGGCAGAGTCTCGGCGCGCTTTGCCGCTTCAGCAGCTTAGTGCCTTCGTGCATTCTGGGTGCCCGAGGCGGTGATCAGTTCAGTCGCTATGTCGTGTTCTACTCTTTGCTATTCCGTAGACTGGGACACGCCAGGCTTAGCTCAGACCGTGGATTGTGGGTTGCTGGGGGTCGTCCTCCGATCTTTCTCCTAGTGAAGAGTTCTGACAGTCCGGTTCCCTGTTCCGCCCACTGCGCTCAAACAATTTTTTGAGTGGTTGATTGAGTAAAATTTTAGAGCAAAATAATGGTCACACTCTATTCTCACTGACCCCCTCTCTGCTTGGACCTCTCCGTATTTCTTATCCTGCTCTTTTTTTTCCGAAACGCGAAGCATAATACATTGGATAACTTATTTGTTGTTACTGTTTGTCTCTACCCCCACCGTCAGGCAGAATACAAGCTCCACCAAAGCAGAGATCTTCGGTTTTTTTGTTCATTTCTTATCCCAGCGCCTAAAACAGTTCTTGGCATAGAGCATTCGAGGTCTAATGCAACTTTTAATACGGTTTTTTATTTAATTAATTTTAAAAGATTTATTCTTGTACTTAGGTGAAATCAGAGCTGTCATTTTTCCTTATGGGACATGTTAATCAGTTATGATCATTACCTGTAATGAAATTATTATTAGAAGAATGGTAGTCATTGTTAATCTTCTGCCTGTTTAATGTCAAGAGAAGTCTTCTTGAACGGTAAACAGTTTTTCGAAATCGGTAGTCTTTTTGTCAACCTTAATGATCAGACATAAAGTGCCCACTTGGTTTATAATAAGAATAGATGAGTCTAAACGGCCCCGTTTCTGAAATAAAATAATCAGTTCTTAAGTGTAACATAAATATAGCAGTTCCTTAATAGGTGATATTCAGAGAATAGGTTGTATTCATGTTCAGAGAATAGGTCATATTAAGAGAAACTTAAATGTCCTATCCCAAATAATTTTTCTGTTAATATATCTAAATGACAGCAGGTAAGTGGACATCATTTTAGAGTTAGGAGACCTTAGCAGTTACTAACTCCTTTTACACATTGAGAAACTAAATTTATAGGTAAAATAGTATTCCATTCAGCCATTTGCTAGGTTAGAATTAGATATTTTAATTAATTAGTAGTGTAATTTACTTCTTTTAAGTACAGATTGTGTGGCTTCCACTAAAGGATGGAAAACAAGAATTGAGTGAGCTATATTGTAATTTTGTGATGCTTTAATCCATCAGAAAAATGAACAGTTCATAATTGAGGCCACATTCTAGGCCTTAGACAGGTGCAGTACAGCTTCTATTCTTAAATAAGACAGACAAAAATTATTACATATGATGTAGAACAGAACTTAACCTGAGGGTCTGAATATATTAATAGTAGAATTCAGATATAACAGATTTGGACAAGAAGAAAATTATACTAACCTCTAGCTAAAAAGTAGCATTTCCTTCAATTATGAGTGAAAGCAACAAGAAATAATAGCTTATGTATGACTGTGTCACCAGTAGAAATCACAATTTCACTGTCATATTGTAATTACTGCAGGTATTTCTAATAAATCTTATTTACTGTTATGTAGTTATGAACTCACTTCTAGATCTTCTTATGTAAAGTTTTAACAAAGAAATATGTCTCACTATATCACAGACTTCAAAAAATATTTCAAAAGTGTATTTCAGTATGCTTGGCTTCCTTTCTATTTCATTTTATCCTGAGACGGGATCCCTAGGATTTATGGGGCTTCACAATGCCATAAAAAGATTAGGAAACCCTGCTAACAGGGATGTGCTGTGCTGGACTTACATACAGGCCATTATGGAAAGAGAGAGGAGCCAGAGGACAGAGTTAGGAAACTCAAGATAATCTGTGTCATAAGGAAAGGATGCTTGAGCAGTCTTAGGTTGACTGGTTGTTTGCATGAATGACAGAGGTGATACAGGGAGAGAGGTGCACTCACTGGAAACACATAACTCAGTATAGGGTGTTTTGGGGGGCAGTGTGTTGGACTGTGAGACTAGTCAACTTAGCTTTGTGACATGATTGATATAAGAATCACATTTTCTCTTTTAGATTTCATCATTTCTTAGATGTCAATAGCCACAAAGTAGAAAAGACAATAGAAGGGTAAGTCAGTTTATATGTATATATATGTGTGTATGTTCAGATATCTATGTATTTTCCTACAGACCTTTTTATTAATATAGCTTTATAGTTATTAGTTGATTTTTTTTAACATTCTAGGATTTATGAAAAATTCATCATTCATTCTGATCTAAGCAAGGCTGCTAGTTGGAAGAGATTAACTGAAGAATTTCTAAATGCATCGCTTCCAAGCATAAAGGAATTCAAGGTATGCTATATTGTGAAATCTCTGCTGTATTTTACTGTTTCTAATCTGATTATTGTCAGCCTGATTCTGTTAACATTTAGACATTCATTCTATTTTACTATTCTAGTCCACCGACTAGAATCACGATCTCCTGGAAATTGACATAAAATCCACTGTGTCTCAGGCTTATGATTAGAGAAGTATATTCATGTTTAATCATGTTGGCCCCAACCTGCTGTGGAAATTGAGATCAGAGATTGGAAGAAATAATAGCACTTCTAGCTTTCTTAAAACTTTTCAATGACTTCTCAGCACTTTGCAATATAATTATTGGTATATTGCTCACTAGATGCTAGGTGCTGTTCTAAGCTCTTTCATATTCAGTTATGTGTCCCTAAAACTACCCCTTAGGCTTAATGATTCACTAGAATAATTCACAGAACTCCAGAAAAAAAACTGCTCTCCTTATTGTATGGCTTATTGTAGTGAAAGAATACAGATTTAAAATGAGCAAAGGGGAAAGGTATGGGGAAAAGTCCGAGAGAAACCAAGTACAAGCTTCCAGATGTCCCTTCCCAGTGAAGTTGCAGAGGGATGCACTTAATTTTCTCAATGACAAAATGTTGAAACCAGGGAAACTCCCTTGAGTCTTGGTGTTCAGGGTTTTCTTGGGGGTCAGTCACATGAATATGCTTAGCTGCTCAATCTCCAACACCCCCAGAGGTCAAACCAAGGACTTCAGGCCTGCAAAATTATTCACCATAAGTCACATTGTTAGCATAAACTGTCTGGTCAGGCTGATATAGTGTGGCCCAAAGACTGCCATACAAATACACTGTACTAACAGGGTATTCCAAGGGCTAGGAGAATATCTCAGGAGCCTAGTCAAGGGTCAGTCCTGAAGATATTTGAGATGTGTAGGGTTTGGACAACCCAGTCCTCCCAAATTAACTCTTTGTGCCTACATATATTAAGTCAGTCTTCACAGTCCTTGTGGAATAGTCTGTTACTGATAGGCTTTCCCTCTCTTTACACTGAGTTGGTGACCTAAGGAAGAGCTTTAGATAATTTTTAAAACTGTCCATCAATTTTAGGAAGGGCTATAAAGGTATTTCTGAAAGAGAGAGAACTGCAGTGCTATGAATCCATGCCCTAAAGATTAGTAGAACACTTCTGTGTATTGTTCCTGCAGGGATCATTTTAAAAAAGAAGACAAATCTTTTTTTATGTCTCTCCTTGATTCACTTTGTGTAGCTTTCTGAGTGGACTGTAGAACTTAATAATTTAGGCACTTCTTGTTCTTCAGTCACTAAGTAGTGTCTCACTCTGCAGCCCCATGGACTGCAGCACACCAGGCTTCCCTGTCCTTCATCTGCTGGAGCTTGCTCAAAGTCATGTCCATTGAGTCAGTAATGCCATCCAACCATCTTGTCCCCTGTCATCCCTTTCTCCTCATGCCTTCAGTCTTTCCCAGCATCAGAGTCTTTCCCAATGAGTTGGCTGTTCGCATCAGGTGGCCAAAGTATTGGAGCTTAAACTTCAGCGTAAGTCCTTCCAATGAATATTCAGAATTGATTTCCTTTAAGATTGACTGGTTTGATCTCATTACAGTCCAAGGGACTCTCAAGAGTCTTCTCCAACACCACAGTTCAAAAGCATCAATTCTTTGGTGCTCAGCTGCCTTTATGGCCCAGTTCTTACATCAATAGATGACTACTGGAAAAAAAACATTTCTTTGACTGTATGGATCTTTGTTGGCAAAGTAACGTCTCTGTCTAGTTTGGTCATAGCTTTTTTTTTACACTGTCTAGTTTGGTCATAGCTTTTCTTCCAAGGAGCAAGCGTCTTTTAATTTCATCGCTGCAGTTACTGTCCACAGTGATTTTGGAGCCTAAGAAAAGAAAATCTGTCATTGTTTCCACTTTTTCCCTTCTGTTTGCCATAAAGTAATGGGACCAGGTGCCGTGATCTTAGTGTTTTTTGAATGTTGCGTTTCAAGCTAGCTTTTTTTCACTGTACTCTTTCACTCTCATTAAAAGGCTCTTTAGTTCCTCTTCACTTTCTGTCATTAGAATGGTATCATCTGTATATCTGAGGTTGTTGATATTTCTCCTGACAGTCTTGATTCCAGCTTGTGATTCATCTAGCCCAGCATTTCCCATGATGTACTCTGCATTTAAGTTAAATAAACTAAGTGAAGTATATAGCCTAGGCACTGTGACACCATAATAATAATAATAAACATAATGGCAAGCATTTTTAGTGCATTTACTACGTGCCAAGTACTGTTACGTTAGTCCCATAAGACCATGATCAGTACATACTGGTTTCTGTCAATTTTTTGCCAGGCAAATCTCAGTTTCGTCTGTACCAGTGAAAATACCAAAGTGGTGCAGAATAATTAAATGAAAAGATGAGTGTTACTTCTGATTCCTATTTTGACCTTTTCATTGGCCATCTCTGGTTATTTTTCTGTATACCCACACCTTAGGGCTCACTGAATACAGTGGGGCCATATTCCCTAATTCTTCTGTGGCACATCCTATTTCTTGTACCTGACCTTCCTTTTCTGCCTGAGGAGTCTCATCATTGATTATCAAAATTCAAATACTATCTATAGATTCTATATATTTAACTTTTTATTGTGTTTGTTATTGTTTATTTCCTATCTCCTCAATAGAGTTTTACAGGTGTGGGGCTTTGCTTCTGATTTGTTCTCAGCACCTAGACGAGAGTAGACAATAGATATTGCGGGAATAATCTCTCTGTTCTTTTTGGCCTTGCTATTCATCTCTGTCCTTGGCTCACAGGCAGAGTTGGTTGCCCTTTTCTCCTTTGCTGTGGTATCTCTGACATGTATGTTGGAGTGCAGCAATAACTTCATTTTTTTTTTCAGCTTTACTGATACACAGCTTACCATGGAGGAATTTATTTTTAATAAAGTTATGCAACCACAGTCCAGTTTTAAAACATTTCCATCACCCCAGAAGTTCTTCTTAAATCAGTTATTTATTTATTTTTTGTAATCAGTGCCTGCACCCAACCCCAGACAGCTACTGACCTAATGATTTTTTCATGTGCCATTTATCTGTCTCTGTGATGTTCACTCAGTTCTAATCATTCTAAAGTCGGATTGCTTGTCGTATTAATTGTCAGAGTTGTTTGTGTGGTTCTCATGCAAGTTCTTCATCAGGAAAGTGATTTACAGGTATTTTCTTCTAGACCCTACCTTGTCTTTTCATTTTATGAGTTTTTTTGTGTGGTTTTTTTTTTTTTTTTCATTTTATGGGTGGTTGTTTTTGAAACTCAAAAGTTTTTCATTTTAATGAAGTCCATTTTACTTATCATGCTTTTGATGTCATATTTTTGCCTAAGCCAAAGACTTTTCTTTGATGTTTTCTTTTAGTAGTTTTAGCACTTGCATTTAGATTCATGACCCATTTTGAGTAAATTGTTATATATGTTGTGAGGATGAGATTTACAGTTTTTTGGTTTTTGCTTGAATATATTTATCCATCCTATTACCATTTGCTGAAAAAACTATTCTTTTCCTTTTGAATTGTCTTGGCGACTTTGTCAAAAACAAATTGACCATATGTATAAGGATTTACAAGTTCTCAATCATTTGATTAATCTGTATGCCTATCCTTACATAAATACCATACTGTCTTTGTTACTGTAGCTTTTAAGCTTTGGAATTGGGTGATAAAAGTCCTCCAATTTTTTTCTTTTTCAAAACTGTTTTGTCTATTTTAGAGCCTTTGAATTTCCATACACATTGCAGGGTCAACTAAGTTTCTGCAAAAGCAAGGTGGATTTTGGCAGGGATTGCACTGAACCCATAGATGAATTTGGAAAGTATTGTCATTTGTTAGGTTGAATTGTGTCCCCCAGAAAGATGTGTTCAAGTCTTGGCCCCTGATAATCTTACTATAGCACCTTTGACAGTGTCAGCAAGTTGAAATGAAGTCAAACTGGATTAATTCAGAGATTGATATCCTCATAAGAAAATAGGAATCTTAACACAAAGGTGCACATAGTGTTATACTATGCAGTGAAAGAGGCAGAGATTGGAACAATGTGGCTACAAGTCAAGGAAAGCCAAAGATGGCTAGCAACCATGAGAAGCTAGGAAGAGTCAAGGAAGAAGTCTTCCCTTGAGCCTTCACAGGCAGCATGGACTGCCAGCACCTTGACTAAGACTTCTGGCCTCCAGAACTGACAGAGAGTAAATCTATTCTGTTTTAAGCCACATGATTTGTAAAATTTGGTAAGGGAGGCTTAGGAAACGAATACACAGTCTTACCAATATTATATCTGTTAATCTGTGAATATGGACTCTTCATTTACTTAGATCATTTAAAATGTTTTTCATCAGTTTTCTTTTTTCATGTACAAATATCGCATTTCTTTTATATGTATTTCTAAATATTTTATTCTATTTGGTGCTATTATGAGTGGAACTTTTCTTCTTAAATTCATTTGCAGTTTGCTTATTATATACCAAGCCTTGCTAAACTCATTTATTCTAGTAATTTTCTTCTGAATTCCATACAGGATTGTGTCATCTCTGAATAAAGACAGTTTGACTTCCATTCCAGTGGGAGATTTCTTTTTTCTTTTTTTTCTTATTGCAGATGGTCCAATACAATGCTGCACAGAAGACAAAGTTCGCATATTTGCCTTGTTCCCAATTTTAAAAGGAAAAGCTTTAGTTTCAGGTTTTTCACAGGTGTGCCTTATCAGAAAGAGGATATTCCTTTTTATTCTTAATCTTAACTGCAAGGTTTTTTCTTTTTATTGTGAATTGTCAAATCTTTTTCTGTGTCTTTGAGATATTCTTATGTTTTTTTGCCTTGAATTCTATTCATATGCCTAGTAAGCTCAGACTACCGTAACAGAATTACCATACACTGATCTTTCAGTGACTTAAAAACAGAAATTTATTTCCTTATACTTTTGGAGACTAGAAATTAAGAGCAAGGTGCTGGCCACTTTGGGATTGCTGGTGAGGACTATTCCCAGCTTGTCAGTGCCTGCCTTCTCTCTATGTCCTCACGTGAAGAGAAGGAGCTCTCTGCTTTTAGCCTGTTGGTCCAGTGCACCACCCTCAGGAGCTGATTACCTCCCAAAGGCCCCTTCTCCAAGTACCATTGCATTAGGAGTTAAGAGTTTCAGCACATAAATTGAAGGGGATATTGAAGAAGTTTGAAGTGAAGTCACTCAGTCCTGTCTAACTCTTTGAGACCGCATGAACTATAGCCTGTCAGGCTCTTCTGTCCATGGGATTTTCCAGGGAAGAATACTGGAGTAGGTTGCCATTTCCTTCTCCAGAGAATCTTCATGTTTGCCATGAAGTGATAATACCAGATGCTGTAATCTTAGTCTTTTGAATCTTGAGTTTCAAGACAGCTTTTTCACTATCCTCTTTCACTCTCATCAAAAAGCTCTTTAGTTCCTCTTCACTTTCTGTCATTAGAGTGGTATCATCTGCATATCTGAGGTTATTGATATTTCTCCCAGCAATCTTGATTCCAGCTTGTGTTTCTTCCAGTCCAGTGTTTCTCATGATGTACTCTGCATATAAGTTAAATAAGCAGGGTGACAATATACAGCCCTATTGTCCTTTCCCAATTTGGAACCAGTCTGTTGTTCCATGTCCAGTTCTAACTGTTGCTTCCTGACCTTCATACAGGTTTCTCAAAAGACAGGTAAGGTGGTCTGGGACTCCCATCTCCTTAAGAATTTTCCACAGTTTGTTGTGATACACATAGTTGAAGGCTTTAGGGTAGTCAGTGAAGCAGGAGTAAATGTTTTTCTGAAATTCTCTTGCTTTTTCTGTGATCCAGCAGATGTTGGCAGTTTGATTTCTGGTTCTCTGCCTTTTCTAAACCCAGCTTGTACATGTGGAAGTTTTTGGTTCATGTACTGCTGAAGCCTCACGCGAAGGATTTTGAGCATAACCTTGCTAGCATATGAAATGAGCACAATTGTATGGTAGATGGAACAGTCTTTGGCATTGCCCTTCTTTGAGATTGGAATGAAAACTGACCTTTTCCAGTCCTGTGTCCACTACTAAGTTTTCTAAAGTTGCTGACGTACTGAGTGCAGCACTTTCAGAGCATCATCTTTTATGATTATAAATAGCTTAGCTGGAATTCCATCACCTCCACTAGCTTTGTTCATAGTAATGTTCTTAAGGCCCACCTGACTTCATACTCCAGGATTTCTGGCTCTCAGTGAGTGACCACATCGTCATGGTAATCCAAGTCATAACCAGTCCATTCTAAAGAAGAGATTGGAATGAAAACTGACCTTTTCCAGTCCTGTGTCCACTACTAAGTTTTCTAAAGTTGCTGACGTACTGAGTGCAGCACTTTCAGAGCATCATCTTTTATGATTATAAATAGCTTAGCTGGAATTCCATCACCTCCACTAGCTTTGTTCATAGTAATGTTCTTAAGGCCCACCTGACTTCATACTCCAGGATTTCTGGCTCTCAGTGAGTGACCACATCGTCATGGTAATCCAAGTCATAACCAGTCCATTCTAAAGACGGTCAGCCCTGGGATTTCTTTGGAAGGAATGATGCTAAAGCTGAAACTCCAGTACTTTGGCCACCTCATGCAAAGAGTTGAGTCACTGGAAAAGACTCTGATGCTGGGAGGGATTGAGGGCAGGAGGAGAAGGGGACGACAGAGGATGAGATGGCTGGATGGCATCACTGACTCGATGGATGTGAGTCTGAGTGAACTCTGGGAGTTGGTGATGGACAGGGAGGCCTGACGTGCTGCAATTCATGGGGTCGCAAAGAGTCGGACACGACTGAGCGACTGAACTGAACTGAACTAGAGACCTTTTTGTATGAGTCTTTGTAATCTTGCCACCTCTTTTTAATCTCTCTTGTTTCTGCTAGGTTCTTACAGTCTCTGTCCTTTTTCACGCCCATACTTGTGTGAAGTGTTCCATTGATATCTCCTGTTTTCTTAAGAGATCGCTAGTCTTTCTCCTTGTTTTGTTTTCCACTATCTCTTTGCATTGTTCATTGAAGAAGGCCTTCGTATCTCTCCTTGCTGTTCTCTGAAACTGTGTATTCTGTTGGGTATATCTTCCCCTTTCTCCTTTGCCTTTCATTTCTCTTCCTTCTTCAGCTATTTGTAGAGCCTCCTCAGACAGTCACTTTACTTCCTTGCATTTCTTTTCTTTGGGATGGTTTTTTTTGGTCACTGCCTCCTATACAGTGTTAGGTAACTCCTTCTGTATAGTTCTTCAGGCACTCTGTCTACCAGATCTCATCTTGAATCTGTTTGTCACTTCCCACTGTATAATCATGAAGGATTTGATTTAGGTCATACCTGAATGGTTTTCCCTGCTTTCCTCAATTTTAGCCTGAATTTTGCAATCAGAAGTTCATGATGTGAGCCACAGTTAGCTCCAGGTCTTGTTTGGCGCTTCTCCATTTCTGGCTGCAAAGAACATAATCATTCTAATTTTGGTATTGACCATCTGGTAATGTCCATGTGTAGAGTCATCTCTTGGGGTGTTGGAAAAGGGTATTTCCTTTGTTCTACTGTTAGCCTTTGCCTTGCTTCATTTTGTACTCCAAGGCCAAACTTGCCTGTTATTCTGGCTATCCCTTACCTTCCTTCTTTTGCATTCAAATCTCCTATGATGAAAAGGAGATCTTTTTTTGTTGTCAGTTCTAGAAGGTGTTGTAGGTCTTCATAGTGTAGTAGTAGTTCTGTTGGCTCAGTCGTGTCCACCTCCTCACAACTTCATGGACTGTAGCCTGCCAGTCTCCTCTGTCTGTGGGATTCTCCAGGCAAGAATACTGGAGTGGATAGACATTCCCTTTTTCAGGGCATCTTCTCGACCCAGGGATCGAACTGGGATCTCCTGCATTGCAGACAGATTCTTTACTAACTGGGCCACCAGGGAAGCCCCAGTAGGTCTTCATAGAACTGATCAGCTTCCTCGTCATCAGTGGTTGGGACATAGACTTGGATTACTGTGATGTTGAATGGTTTGCCTTGGAAATGAACTGAGGTTATTCTGTTGTTTTTGAGATTGAACCCAAGTACTGCATTTCTGACTCTTGTTGACTCAGACCTACTACATTTCTGTAAAGGGATTCTTGTCCACAGTAGTAGATAAAGATGAGATTCCCAAGTGGCTCAGTGGTAAATAATCTGCCAGCCTAGCAGGCGATGTGGATTTGATCCCTGAGTCAGGAAGATCCCACAGAGAAGAAAATGGCAAACAGCTCCAGTATTGCTGCCTGGGAAATCCCAAGGACAGAGGAGCCTGGTGGGCTACATCCCATGAGGTTGCAAAGAATCTGACATGACTTAGCAACTAAACAACAAAAGTAGATATAACGATCTTCTGAATTAAAGTTCCCATCCATTTTAGTTCAGTGATTCCTAAGATGTCAGTGTTCAATTCCTGCTTGTCCACGTTCAATTTACCTTGATGCATGGACCTAACATTCCAAGTTCCTTACAGCATCAGACTTTAATTTCACCACCAGATACATCCACAGCTGAGTGTCATTCCCTCTTGGACCCAGCTGCTTGCTTCACTCTTACTAGAGCTACTAGTATTTACTCTCCACTCTTCCTCTTCATGGATCACAGCCTTGTCGTGTTGAAGTGACTTGTATAACTCAGTGAGGCTATGAGCCATGCTGTGCAAGGCTACCTAAGATGGAAGGATCATACTGAAGAGTTCTGACAATATGGCATCCCCTGGAGAAGGAAATGGCAACCTACTCCAGCATTCTTGGCTGGCGAACCTCATGGTCAGTATGAAAAGCCTAAAAGATATGACACCAGAAGATGAGCCCCCCAGGTTGGAAGGTATCCAGTATGCTACTGGGGAAGAGCAGAAGGCAGTTAACTAATAGCTTCAGTAGGAAGGAGCATAAAAGAACAATTAGCCCATGTTATAATGAATTGAAGTGTAGTTAACCTACAACACTGTGTTAGTTCCAGGTGCACAACACAGTGATTTGGTATTTCTAGTTACCATGTGTTACCATACAAAGTTATTGTCATATTATTGACTGTTCCGACTATTATTCATTTATTCCCCATAGTGACTCATTTATTGTGTAAGTGAAAGTCTGTTCCTGTTTATCTCCCTCACCTATTTCACTCATTCCCCATCCCTCTCCTCTTTGGTTAGCTGCTATTCTCTGTATCTTTGGCTTTGTTGCTGTTTTTTTATATTTGATTTGGTTTTGTTCATTCGTTTTGCTTTTTAGGTTCCACGCATAAGAGAAATGATACAGTCTTTGTGTTTGTCTCTCTGACTTTTTTCACTTAAGCATGTTATCCTCTAGGTTCATCCCTACTGTCAAAAGGGTCAAGATTTCATTCTTTTAAATGGCTGAATAATATCCATTGTATTTATATGCCACTTCTTTTTTACCCACTCATGTATCTGTGAACATTTAAATTTCTTCCAAGTCTTGGCTGAGCATAGGGATGATGCATCTATTCTTTCAATTTAGCATTTTTGTTTTCTCCACATACCAAGAGAAGTGAAGTTGTTGGATCTTATGGGGTTTTTTGTTTGTTTGTTTTGGCTACACTATGTGGCTTGCAAGATGTTAGCTCTCCAACTAAGGATTGAACTTGGGCCATGGCCGTAGAAGCCCAGAATGCTAACTGCTGAATCCACCACGGAACTCCCTATTTTTATTTTTTTAGGATGCTCCATACTGTGGGTCTGAGTGAACTCCAAGAGATGGTGATGGACAGGGAGGCCTGGCGTGCTGCAATTCAATGCGGTAGCAAAGAGTCGGACACGGCTAAGCAACTGAACTGAACTGAATACTGTTTTCCATAGTGACTGTACCAATTTTCACTCCCACCACCCGTGTACAAGACTTCTTTTTTTTTTTTTTTTTTTCACATCTTTTCCAGCACTTCTATTTTTCTTTCTCATATGACCATTCTGACAAGTGTGAGGCAATATCTCATTGTGATTTTAATTTGTGTCTCCCATATGTTGACTGATGTTGAGCATGTTTTCCTGTGTCTGGCCCTTTGTATGTCTTCTTTGGGAAAGTATATTCAGATCCTTTGCCCATTTTTTAATCTGATTTTTTTTTTATGTTGAGCTATATGTTTGTGTATTTTGGATATAAACCTATTTCAGGTATATTGTTTGTAAATATCTTCTTGCAGTAGATGGCCTTTTCAGTTTGTTATTTTCCTTTGTTATATAAAAGTGTTTAAATTTGATGTAGTCCTGGTTGTTTATTTTTCCCTTTGTTTCCCTTGCATCCCCCAAAATATTGCTAAGGCTGATGTCAAGCAATGTACTCCCTTTTTTGTTTTTCAAAGTTTTATGGTTTCAGGTCTTATATTTGATTTTTAATCCAGTGTTAATTTACTTTTTGTGCATAATGTAAGAATGTTGTCTGCCTTGATTCCTTGGCATGTAGCTGTCCAGTTTTCCCAAAACCATTTATTGAAGAGGCTGTCTTTTCCCCGTTGTATATTCTTGTCTTCTTTGTCATAGAATAATAGACCGTATACATTTAGGCTCAACTCTGGGCTCACTTTTCTGTTCCATTGATCTGTGTGTGTATTTCTGTGTCATTATCATGCTGTTTTGGTTACTGTGACTTTACAGTGTAGTCTCAAATAAGGGAGTGTGATACCTCAAGCTTTGTTTTGCCTTTACAAAATTGTTTTGGCTATTTAGGATCTGTTGTGATTCCATACAAATTTCAGAATTATTTGTGATAGTTCTGTGAAAAGTACCATTGGTATTTTGATAGGGATGCATTGAATCTGTAGATTACTGACTAGTGTTGTCATTTTAACAGTATGAATTCTTCCAGTATGTAACAACTGTAGATCTTTTCATTTCTTTGTGTCATCTTCAGTTTCATTCACCAGTGTGTTTTTTCCAAGTGTAGATGTTATACATTCTTAGTTAGATTGATTCCTAAGTATTTTATTCTTGATGCAATTGTAAATGGGATTGTTTTCCTAATTTTTCCTTCTCATAGTTTGTTGTTAGTATATAGAAATGCAACAGATTTCTGTATATTAATTTTGTGTACTGCAACTTCAGTGAATTCATGAAGTAGTTCTAATAGTGTTATTATGGCATCTTTAGGATTTATATATATTATCATGTAATCTGCAGTAATAGTTTTACTTCTTCCTTTCCAGTTTGGATTCCTTTTATTTCTTTGCCTTTTCTGATTGCTGTGGCTAAGACTGTGTTGCATAGAAGTGACAAAATTGGTCATCCTTGTCTTTTGTCTGATGTTAAGAGAATATGCTGTCACCTTTGAATATGATATTAGATGTGGGCATATCATATATGGCCTTAATTATCTTGAGGTATATTCTGTCTATACATTTTTTTTCACAAGTTTTTATCATAAATGGATGTCAAATTCTATCAAAAACTTTTTTCTTCTTCTGTTGAAATGATCATATAATTTTTATTTTCCAGTTTATTAATGTGATGTATCATATCAATTTGCAGATTGAATCATCCTTAATCCCTGGGATAAACTCCAGTTGATCATGATATATGACCCTTTTAATGTATCATTTGAATATTTTGTTGAGCATTTTTACATCTGTGTTCATCAGTGATATTGACCTGTAGTTTTCTTTTTTTGTGTGATATTTTTCTCTGATTTTGTTATCAGGGTGATAGTGGCCTCCTAGAACGATGTCAAAAGTGTTCCTTCCTTTGTAGTATTTTGAAACAGTTTCAGAAGGATAGATGTTGACTCTTCTTAACATTTGGTAGAGTTCACCTATAAATCCATCTAGTCCCAGACTTTTGTTTGTTAGAAACTTTTTGGTTATCAGTTGAATTTAATTACTGGAAATTGGTCTGTTCGTATTTTCTGTTTCTTCCTGATTCAGTCTTGGGAGACTGTACATCCCCAGAAATTTGTCCATTTCTTCTAGATTGTTCATTTTATTGGCATGTACTTCTTTGTGTAGTGTCTTATTACCCTTTGTATTTCTGTGGTATGGCTTATAACTTCTCCATTTCTGATTGTATTGATGTGGGTCTTCTTTTTTGGATGAGTCTGATAAATTATTAAATTTGTTTATTTTTTCAAGAACCAACTCTTAGTTTCATTGATCTTTTTAATATTTTTTTAAATCTCTATTTTACTTATTTTTGCTGTAAATCTTTATAATTTCTTTCCTTTTACTAACTTTAGGTTTTGTTTGTTCTTCTTTTTCTAGTTCCCATAAGGTGTGAGGTTATGTTGCTTACTAGATATTTTTCTTTTTTCTGAAGTAAGATTGTACTGCTGTAAACATCCCTCTTAGAACTGCGTTTGCTGTGTTGCATAGATTTTTGGATCATATCCTTTTTTCATTTGTCTCATTTCCTCTTTGATTTCATCAGTGACCATTGGTTCATTAGTAGCATATTAGTCTCCCATGGTTTTGTTTTTGGTTTTTTTGCAATTTTTTTTTTTATAGTTGATTTCTAGTCTCATAGCATTGTGGTCAGAGAAGATGCCTAAACTGATTTTTAGTCTTCTTAAATTTACTGAGTCTTATTTTGTGGCCTGGTATGTGATCTTTCCTGGAGAATGTGTAGTCTGCTTTTTTTGAATGAAATGCCCTACATATATCTGTTAAGTCCATCTGACCTAGTTTATCACTTAAGGCCAGTGTTTCTTAATTTATCTCTGTCTAGATGATCTGTCCATTATGTATGTAAAGACGTCCCCTACTATTATTGTGGTACTGTCATTTTTTTTCTATGTTTGTTATTTGATTTCTGTATTTAGGTCTTCCTAAGTTGGTTTCTTATGTATTTACAGATGTTGTATCTTCTTGGATTAATTTTTTGATCAGTGTGTAATGTGCTTTGTCTCCTTTTGCAATCTTGTTTTAAGGTCTCTTTTGTCTTGTTTAAGTTTTACTACCACAGCTTTAATTTCCATTTGTATGGAAATCCTCTCTCCATTTCCTCACTTTCCATCTACATGTTTCATCTTTAGATCTGAAGTGAGACTCTTACAAGCAGCATCTATATGGGTATTGTTTTTGTATCCATTCAGCCACACTTTGTCATTAGATTGGAGCCTTTGTAGTCTATTTATATTTAAAGTAATTACTGAGGGAATTCCCTGTTGGTCCAGTGGCTTTGCTTTCACTGCCAGGAGCATGGGTTCAGTCCCTAGCCAGAGAACTAAGATCTGGCAAGCTGCACAGCACAGCCACAAATAAATAAGTGATACAGGGTTGTTCTCATTGCCATTTGGTAATTGCTCTGAGATTTTTTGGGGGGGTAAGGTTATCATTCACTTCTTCTTTTGTTCTCTTTTCTTGTGATTTGATGACTATCTTTAATGATAATATTTGAATTTCTTCCTCTGTGTGTGTGTGTGTATTATAGGGTTTTGTTGTGTGATAACTAATGATTTTTATAGAGCAGGCTTTATATATTCATGATTATTTTAAGTTACTAATCTCTTAAGTTGGGATGCATTTCACAACCCTGTGTTATCCCCCAACATTTAATGTTTTTGACATTTTAATATTTTATATCTTTTGTGTATCCCTTAATTATTGTGGATGTGGATCATTTATCAGAGGAGCCTGAAGAGCTACATTCCATGGTGTCACAAAAATTTGGACACAACTGAACGACTAATACTAATTACTAATTGTAGATGTAGACCGTTTTATTATTTTTGTCTTTTAACCTTCCTACTAGCTATATAAGTGGTTGATCTACTACCTTTAATGTATATTCATCTTTACCAGTGAGACTTTTCCTTTTGTAATTTTCTATCTCTAGTTGTGATCTTTTCCATTTAAAGAAATCCCTTTAACAATTCTCGAAAAGCTGGTTTGGTGTTGCTGAACACTTTAAGCTTTTGCTTATTTGTAAAACTTTTGATCTCTCCTTTACATCTGAATGTAGCCTTGCTGGGTAGAGTATTCTTGGTTGTAGGTTGTTTTTTTTTACTCCATCACTTTAAATGTATCATGCTACTCCATTCTAGGCTGGAAAGTTTCCACAAAAAAGCCAGTTGATAGCCTTAAGAGAATTTCTTCATAAATAACATTGCTTTTCTTTTATTGACTTTAAGATGTCTCTTTAGCTTTAATTTTTTGTATTTTAATTACAGTGTATCTTGGGGTGGATCCCTTTGGGTTGATCTTGTGTAGAACTCTGTGTTTCTGAGCTCAGTATCTGTTTCCTTTCTCATGTTAAAGAATTTTTCAGCTGTTAGCCCTTCAAATAAGTTTTCTGCCCATTTCTGTTTCTTCTTCAGGGACTTTCTCCTAGAATACGAATGTTAGTATTCTTGACATTGTCCCAGAACTCTCTTAAACCATCCTTGTTTTAATTTTTTCTTGTTGTTGTTCAGCTTGCATGGTTTCCAGTACTCCATCTTATACTTCATCGATCCATTCATTCCTCTAAATCATCTATCTACTGTGAATTACTTGTAGTGTATTTTTAATTTCAATTATTGTATTCATCACCTGTGTTTGGTTTTTCTTTATGTTTTCTAACTTTTTGTCATGCTTCTCATTGTGTTCATTCTTTCTTCTCCAGAGTTTGGGAAACACTACCAGGTAGATTGTTTACCTCCACCTTGCTTCTTTATTTTTTCTTTTGGCATCTTATCTTGTTCCATCATTTGGAACTTATTTTTCTGTCACCTCATGTTCCCTAATCCTCTGTTTTTATTTCTGTTCATTAGGTAGAATGCTCATGTTTCCCAGTCTTGGAGAAGTGGCCTTACGTAAGAGATGTCTTTGGGCCCCTGACAGAGCACTGCCATCTGGTCACCAGAGCTGTTTGCTCAATGAGTATCCCTTTTCTGGGCTACATGGAACCTTGTATTGTGGGCTAGCTGTTGTAGGCACAATACTACATAGGGCTGATCCTCAGCATGGTTGACTACACGAGCTGGCCTCATCTAGGTCTGCCAGCTGTTGATGGGCAGTGCTGGCGCCTGGCACAGCTGGCTGTAGGACCCAGGAAGTCCCTGTGCTGGTCCACTAGTGGGTGAGGCTGGGTCCTGAACACACTGGTAGTTGGGCCTTGGTCTCTACATGGCTGGCAGCTTGCCTAGCGGTCCTAGGATTGTTGCTGATTGCCTGTTGGGCAGGTACACCCCATGTGCTAATGGGGCTGGAGAAATACCCCAAGATGGTGCTTGCTTACACTCATGTCCTTATAGAACAAACTCTCCAAGATGTCTACCACCAGCATCTGTGTCTTCAGGGTGCTCTTTAAGGTCAGCCGGTGGGTTTGACTAAAGCTCCTTTCAAATTGCTGCTTATGCCCTGAGTCCTAGAACATGTGAGATTTGTGTGTTCACCCTTTAAGAGTGAAGTCTATTTCCCATAGCCTTCTGAGTCACTTGAATATAAGCTTTCAGTTGAGTTCAGTTCAGTCGCTCAGTTGTGTCCAACTCTTTGTGACCCCATGAATCGCAGCACGCCAGGCTTCCCTGTCCATCAGAGTTCACTTATACTCAAGTCTATCGAGTCAGTGATGCCATCCAGCCTCTGCTGTCCTGTGTTGTCCCCTTCTTCTCCTGCCCCCAATCCCTCCCAGCTTCAGAGTCTTTTCCAATGAGTCAACTCTTCCCATGAGGTAGCCCAAGTACTGGAGTTTCAGCTTTAGCATCATTCCTTCCAAAGAAATCCCAGGGCTGATCTCCTTCAGGATGGACTGGTTGGATCTCCTTGCAGTCCAAGGGATTCTCAAGAGTCTTCTCCAACACCACAGTTTAAAAGCATCAGTTCTTTGGTGCTCAGCCTTCTTCACAGTCCAACTCTCACATCCATACATGACCACTGGAAAAACCATAGCCTTGACTAGACGGACCTTTGTAGGCAAAGTAATGTATCTGCTTTTCAATTTGCTGTCTAGGTTGGTCATAACTTTGCTTCCAAGGAGTAAGCGTCTTTTAGCTTCATGGCTACAGTCACCATCTGCAGTGATTTTGGAGCCCCCAGAAATAAAGTCTGACACGCTTTCCACTGTCTCCCCATGTATTTCCTGTGAAGTGATGGGACCAGATGCCATGATCTTTGTTTTCTGAATGTTGAGCTTTAAGCCAACCTTTTCTCTCTCCTCTTTCACTTTTATCAAGAGGCTTTTTAGTTCCTTCTCACTTTCTGCCATTAGGGTAGTGTCGTCTGCATATCTGAGGTTATTGATATTTCTCCCAGCAATCTTGATTCCAACTTGTGCTTCTTCCAGTCCAGCGTTTCTCATGATGTACTCTGCACAGAAGTTAAATAAGCAGAGTGACAATTTACAGCCTTGATGTACTCCTTTTCCTATTTGGAACCAGTCTGTTGTTCCGTGTCCAGTTCTAACTGTTGCTTCCTGACCTGCATATAGATTTCTCAAGAGGCAGGTTAGGTGGTCTGGTATTCCCATCTCTTTCCACAGTTTATTGTGATCCACACAGTCAAAGGCTTTGGCATAGTCCATAAAGCAGAAATAGATGTTTTTCTGGAACTCTCTTCCTTTTTCGATGATCCAGCGGATATTGGCAATTTGATATCTGGTTCCTCTGCCTTTTCTAAAACCAGCTTGAACATCAGGAAGTTCATGGTTCATGTATTGCTGAAGCCTGGCTTGGAGAATTTTGAGCATTACTTTAATAATGTGTGAGATAAGTGCAGTTGTGCGGTAGTTTGAGCATTCTTTGACATTGCCTTTCTTTGGGATTGGAATGAAAACTGACCTTTTCCAGTCCTGTGGTCACTGCTGAGTCTCCCAAATTTTCTGGCATATTGAGTGTAGCACTTTCACAGCATCATCTTTGAGGCTTTGAAACAGCTCCACTGGAATTCCATCACCTCCACTAGCTTTGTTCATAGTGATGCTTTCTAAGGCCCACTTCACTTCACATTCCAGGATATCTGGCTTTAGGTGAGTGATCACACCATTGTAATTATCTGGGTCGTGAAGATCTTTTTTGTACAATTCTTCTGTGTATTCTTGCCACCTCTTCTTAATATCTTCTGCTGTTAGGTCCATACCTTTTCTGTCCTTAATTGTGTCCATCTTTGCATGAAATGTTACCTTGATATCTCTGATTTTCTTGAAGAGATCTCTAGTCTTTTCCATTCTGTTGTTTTCCTCTATTTCTTTGCATTGATCGCTGAGGAAAGCTTTCTTATCTCTTCTTGCTATTCTTTGGAACACTGCATTCAGATGCTTATATCTTTCCCTTTCTCCTTTGCTTTTCGCCTCTCTTCTTTTCACAGCTATTTGTAAGGCCTCCCCTGACAGCCATTTTGCTTTTTTGCATTTCTTTTTCTTGAGGATGGTCTTGATCCCTGTCTCCTGTACAGTGTTATGAACCTCAGTCCATAGTTTATCAGGCACTCTGTCTATCAGATCTGATCCCTTGAAACTATTTGTCATTTCCACTGTATGATTGTAAGGGATTTGCTTTAGGTCATACCTGAATGGTCTAGTGGTTTTCCCTACCTTCTTTAATTTAAGTCTGAATTTAGCAATAAGGAGCTCATGATCTGAGCCACAGTCAGCTCCTGGTCTTGTTTTTTGCTGACTGTATAGAGCTTCTCCAGCTTTGGCTGCAAAGAACACAATCAATCTGATTTCAGTGTTGACCATCTGGTGATGTCCATGTGTAGAGTCTTCTCTTGTGTTGTTGGAAGAGGGTGTTTGCTATGACCAGTGTGTTTTCTTGGCAAAATTCTATTAGTCTTTGCTTTTCTTCGTTCCGTGTTCCAAGGCCAAATTTGCCTGTCATTCCAGGTATTTCTTGACTTGCTACTATTGCATTTCAGTCCCCTATAATGAAAAGGACATCTCTTTTGGGTGTTAATTCTAAAAGGTCTTGTAGGTTTTCATAGATCCATTCAACTACAGCTTCTTCAGTATTACTGGTTGGGGCATAGACTTGGATTACTGTGATATTGAATGTTTTACCTTGAAAACGAACAGAGATCATTCTGTCGTTTCTGAGATTGCACCCAGTTACTGCATTTCAGACTCTTTTGTTGACTGTGATGGCTACTCCATTTCTTCTAAGGGATTCCTGCCCACAGTAGTAGATATAATGGTCATCTGAGTTAAATTCACCCATTCCAGTCCATTTTAGTTTGCTGATTCGTAGAATGTCGACGTTCCTTCTCCTGTGTGACCACTTCCAATTTGCCTTGATTCATGGACCTGACATTCCAGGTCTCTATGCAGTATTGCTGTTTATAGCATCGGACCTTTGTTCTATCACCAGTCACATGCACAACTGGGTATTGTTTTTGCTTTGGCTCCATCCCTTCATTCTTTCTGGAGTTATTTCTCCACTGATCTCCAGTAGCATCTTGGGCACCTACTGACCTGGGGAAGTTCCTCTTTCAGTATCCTATCATTTTGCCTTTTCATACTGTTCATGGGGTTCTCAAGGCAAGAGTACTGAAGTGGCTTGACATTCCGTTTTCCAGTGGAACACATTCTGTCAGACCTCTCCACCATGACCCGCCCGTCTTGGATGACCACCTCCCTCCCACGCCCACCCAGGGCATGGCTTATTTTCATTGAGTTAGAGGAGGCTGTGGTCCTACTGTGATTAAACTGACTTGACTAGTGTTCTGTGAGTATGGTTTCAGTGTGTTTACCCTCTGATGCCCTTGCAATACCTACCATCTTACTTGGGTTTCTCTTACCTTGGGCATGTGGTATCTCTTAAAGCTGCTCCAGCACAGTGTAGCCACTGCTCCTTACCTTGGACGAGGGGTATCTCCTCACAGTCACACCTCCTGATCTTGAACATGGAGTAGCTCTTCTAGGCCCTCCTGCACCCGTGGAGCCACTGCTGCTTGGGTGTGAGGTGGCTCCTCCTGGCTGCTGCCCCTCGAGCATGGGGTCCTCCTGGCTTCTGCCCCTCACCTCGGGCATAGGGTAGCTCCTCTCAGCCGCACTTGTGTGCTGTCGCAGCTCCCCGTGAATATAAGCTTTACTGGCCTTCAGAGTCAAAAGTTCTAGAGGCTCATCTTCCCGGTGCAGAGCTCCAAGGCTGTAGAGCCAGATGTGTGGCTCAGACCCCTCACGCCTTGCGGAGAACTCCCATTTGTGGGAGGATAATTTTAACTGGGTACATGGATCTTGACTATGCCATGTCCCCACCTCTCTTACCCATCTCATTATGATTCCTTCTTTGTTTCTTTAGTTGTAGAAGATCTTTTCTGCTAGCCTGCAGGGGTATTCTCACCAGTTATTGTTGTTTAGTTGCTAAGTCATGTTTGACTCTTCTGCAACCCCATGGACTGTAGTCCACCAGGCTCTTCTGTCCATGGAGTCTCCCAGGCAAGCATACTGGAGTGGGTTGCCATTTTCTTCTCCAGGGGATCATCCTGACCCAGGGATTGAACCTGCATCTCCTGTGTTGGTAGCAGATTCTTTACCACTGAGCCATCATTCTCACTTTTAGTTGCTCTGTAAATAGTTGCAATTTTGGTGTGCCTATAGGAGATGTGCTTCCCAATTCACCATCTTAAACAGTCTCCTATGTCATCTGAATGTTAACTTCCAGAGTCCTAACTTAGCAGCAATCTTTTTTCCTTAATATCATCAGTATGTCATTACTAATACATGAAACTGTAGTTTCAGGTGTACAGGGTTCTTTCAGAAAAAGCAATCTGACGTAAGCGATTGCCACAAAATAATAGGTTTATATATTGGGAGTTATTTTCTTCAGGTATTTACATTTTAGACCACTTTTCTCTACGGAATTAAACTTTCATTTTTTGTTTTTCTTTTTGGTTAAAGGAAGTTAAGGCATTTCCAAGCAGAGAAATTATCTAAAAAGAGGCAGCTCTTGTAGTCTGACTAGCCATACATTGCCTTATACCTGGGGAAGTTTACCAAGTGTCTTCTGTGTCCCTGGCATCACTGGGTTGTAGGAATACAGAATAAGCAATGCATGATCATCACTACCCAAGTAGTTATTGAATAGCTATTTAGTTATAATTATGATAAACCCTATGAAGATGTACATGAAGTACCACACATTATATAATACGGAGAGGTCCCTTCCATTCCTTGAATTTAATTCATTTCCTCTCTCCTTTCCATGCATAGTTTATCATGCATAGTTCCCATGCATAGTTTGCTCTTTTGGAGTATTTTTAACTTTGACACCTTTTTAAATGTGATTTTTATGAATACAGTTTAAATTTTGAAAAAGTATAGAAGCTGAAGAATAGTAAAAGGAACATCTGTGTACTTTTGTTCAGGTTCACCAGTTGGTATTCTTTGATCCAGAACATTCCTCACCATTTTTTTTTCTGACCTTGACATTATTGAAGAGAGCATGCTAATTATTTGGTAGCTTGTCCTTCAGTTTAGGTTTGTCTGACAGTTCCTCATCATGATTCACGTAGTGCATTATTTCACAGGTTCCTCTGTCTGTACTATTTGAACTATAAAAGCAAGTTTAGAGATTGAGATTTATTTAGATATGATTGTTTTCTTGATGCACACAAAAAAAATTGAGAACATAACTGTCATGAGGTAATCTGTTCTTTTCTTGAGGGAGGGGCCTGCACCCAATTGGCATACAGGATCTTAGTTCCTCACCCAGGGATCAAACCTGTCCCCCAGCAGTGGAAGTTCCAAGCCTTAACTACTGGATGTCCAGGGAAGTCCCAGGGTGAAGTTTTATTTACCCATACTGGTTTAGAAAGCTCTTACCAACCTCAGTGATTCATATTTTTCGTTTCTTGTTTTAAAGACAGATGTACATTATTCCATACTATCACTTCTTCTGTGTCTGTCTGATTCTCCTTCGAACAGCAATTATGTGGAAACACCAAGAGATAAAGAAATGGGTATGTTACCAAATAAGGGAGAAATTGTTTTATGATATAATTACTAGACATTGAGAGTTTATAAAAAGCTATACGTAAATGTATGAAATAAATATTTCTATTGTCTTGAAATGCAGTTGTAATTGTAAATTTTCATATAAACTATGACTTTGTAAGTTAAACTACTTTGTTATGTAAAGAGAAAAAGCAGAACTGAAGATAAAAAATTAAAACTTTAAATATATTAGAATGTCAATTTATTGTTTCAGTATCTTTGAACTTTAATTTCTCAAGTGTGTTTTATTTTGAGTTTTGCTAAACTTTTTACTATAATTTGGGGTTTTTTTCCCATATATTTCTGATAAAACTGATGAGATTCTTCTGTTATGTTTTAGAAAAGAAGGATGATTTTGACTGGGGAAAATATTTAATGGAAGGTGAAGAAATTGACCTTGGCCCAATTGTAAACACACCGGTGAGTGGCAGTAGTTTTGCTAAATAAATACATCCCAGGTTATTTAGATTATTTTTATGGGTCCTTTTGCCCTATAGTAACGTATCTAAACTAGGAACACTCTTCACTAAATTAGTTTATTATGGAATTTTTATTAAGATTTGGCACCAAAAACTGGTACTAGAAAGTTGATCAGAATGAGTATATGTATCCCTTAAGCAGCTGTAAATCTAGGGATTTTTGCCACCAGAAATAATTCCATTCTGTAATAGTAACTTTCAACATGGTCTTAAAAGTTTCATTTGATACTGTTTTTACTTTTCTTTCTGAAATTTTCATAATCTTTTAATCTAAATAGGTCCATTTGTTAGGTGCTCTATGGTTAAGGTTTATTTCCTTCTTTTAATCAGAATTGGTCTGAAGAAAGTGAAGATGAGAATGATCAACAGTCCTTAAGCAGAGAGGACTCTGGGATTCAGGTGGACAGGACACCGTTAGAAGAACAAGATCAAAACAGAC